>JASZXT010000255.1:0-33760 GCA_035521555.1 Lecanoromycetidae sp. Uapishka_2
CGGTGGTTGTTGGGTTGTTGTAGGGTTTTGGTGGTGGGAGGGGGTTGAGAGACATGTTGCGAAAATGGCGTGGATTTGATGAAATATTTCTTTGGCAATAAGTCTGCGTTGGGTGGTTGGAAGTAATACTTGTTGTGTAGCGACGAAGAGGGAAAAGCAGTATCAGGGGGTTGAATGTGTGGGGACTGACATATGCACATCTTGTTGAGGAGAATCAGAGGTGTTTTGGGGATTTCCGATAGCTGTCGAAGTGCAAGTTGGGGTTCATATTGAGCGGTGACATGACATTATGGCAACATTGTTGAACAGAGCAAGACAATCATCGAGTTGTCGCTGCAGCGGCGTAAGACATAAAGTTCGAGTTCTCTGAGCAAGGATGAAACAATTTCGAGACCTTCTTGAGCTACCATATGGCACATTGACAGCGTTGTTGGAGTGTTGGAAAGCATCTGTACTTATTCTCAACCGTGGAAAGGCAAGACTTTCTCTTTAGTCGAGCAAGGAGACGATAATTTCCGAACGATTGAACTGAGTTGCATGTACCATGAAATCCATCGACGAGCATCAAAGGCGACAGGTGCCATAGGCGTGGGCTTCTTGAGCTGAGTATTCACGATCAATATTTATGTCGTAGAAAAGTGCAATTGATAGAACTTCCTCGAGGGGTCTAGACGAAAGACGCTTACGTTCCTTCTCAAAGTCAAGTGCCAACATTTATTAGAAATCATCCGCGTGCTAATGATGCAATCTATTCTTGATAGTTCTGCGACGCGCTACATAAAAGGCTGTGATTGTCTTCGAAGGAGATATAGAGCACACATATTCCATGTAAAGAACTAGGAGCCAGGGCAGAAAAATTATTGTGGAATGGCTCCATACATTCAAGACTACTCTATCGCCAGCTTGACTGAGAGACAGCGACATGCATGTGACTTTCCTATTAACTCAAGTTCTAGAATGGATTGATCATTGCACTGGCTCCAACACCTGACAACTGCTCAAGGTAATTATCTCTTCGCCCACCAGCTTAGTAAGAACAGTAAGTCTTAGGCTACTAAGTCTACCTTATTGAGCAAGAATTTATAGACCGTACCTTAACAAAGACCAACCAGAGAATTCCGGAATCACGATATACTTGAAGTTAGATCCAAATGTTTTTGTAAATTTAGAAAGGAATAGCGGTCCGGTCCATATAAGATCCTGAGATTGTGGACTAAACAAATAATTAGTGACCGGACAAATATAATTGTCCAGAACCTGAACGGAAACAACTTCTCTGTCTTAGCTGAAATTGCGCGGAAATGGAGAATCATCGTATGTAGAAGTCAAGCGAAAGGTGAAGATCCAAGTCGAGTGTGAGCGTCAAAGCTCCGTGTGTAGAGCAGCCTTATGGTCCATAATATGGGGCTAGAAGCCATGGATACTCGTATGTTCAGTATCGTTAGTCAATATAAATCGCAGATTGCCACCACTTTAATTTATCTAGTGCTGGCTATGGTCAATTTGAGTGCGACCAAGGTACTCGTACACCAAGCAGACTTTGGTGCATTCTCATTCGCTAGAAAGACGAAACTGCGAGCAATTCTGCTTCATTAGAAGCTAGAAGCAAGGCAACCGTGACGACAAAATCGCAAGAAGGCCTCATGGTTTTGGAACTTAAAGGGGTAATGAATACAACAATTGATTTCGGTACTGTAGTCACCGTGCTCATCAAAGACGCAATATCTTGGATATCAACTATTACTGGCCCAAGCAGCCTCCGAGCCCTACCATAAATACACCACTTTCCCATCGGTCTCTCCTTAGTAATCACGTTTCTCGTATTCTGAACCCGCTCTGCCAGATCGCCCGTCATCACCGTAATGCTATTCTAGATTAGCCTGCTTCCTGGTGATAGTATGGGTTACGGTACCTTTCTCCTCAATGCTTGAAGCCTCTTCTTCTTGGTTTGCGAGTTGATCCAGGTACCAATGACAAAGGCGATAATGTTGAAGAATGGTACCCAAGTGTGCTCTGGTAGAAACTTCTGGGCAAAGGCTAAGGCCAATGGTGAGGTGATCCAACTGACTTTCATGACTGGCATAAAGCCGGCTCGGACGGTTACACGGATTTGGTGGAATGTCCTGGCACCGGCGATGACAGCCATCGAGGCAAGATATACTGAATTTTGAATAGGTGCAATCTGAACAGGATCAACATTAGCCTTTGTACAGTCATATTATGATTGATATGATTGCAACGTACGATCAGATTGCTGACGATAATCTGCAGAATCTTTGCCCTCAAGCTGGTCCTCCCTGAGAACAGCCTTTGCAGTATATTAATCAAAAAGTGTCCCAAAGGCGCGCTGATGAATGCACCATAAACCGCCATCTTCGGCACGCGCGAATTGACATAGTGACCATGACTGCTGACGTCTTTGGCGATCCAGGATGCTAGAACTTCTTGTAGAGCAGCGAGTGTGCCGGATGTGAGCATCCTTGTACGTAGAGGGTTCTTTTGGAGCTGCTGGAGGTAGGCCTGGCGTGCGAATAATGTTAGTCTCACAGCTCGGCTTCGGGGACAGTGGAGTCAAGCCTACAGCCAGATAGCCTTGCGCAGTATCACCTCCAGTCAATCGCTCTCCTATCTCATGTGCGATTTCATGTTTTCGTCCGCCTGGAATAGGCGTGTCCCTCACGGTCTCTTTCTCGAACTTGACGGACATGATCGATTCGTCGCGATGTACGTAAGACGCAGGTCAAGATCAGTTGAAGATGCTTGAGCAGGTAAACACCAGGTGAGTAGTCGCCAAGTAGCTATCTGTGGGTGCGCGATGAGCTGGCGTCGAGGTGATCGGTAATGTTTGTTGTCAGAACCGAAGCCGAGGTGATTACTCGGAGGCGGGGATAGCGAAACCAACCAGCTTGCAAGAGGATGCGATATTCACCACAGTACTTCATCAACCTCGCAACGGATTCTAATGACTTGCTTCCTAAGAACAAGATGTTCGTAACGTCGGATGAACGGCGAGCTGGCAGACGGTTCTAGCTGGTCGATCAATAAACTACGCTATTCTGTTTCAGGACATATGAGCCGGCGCGATTGGTCGCTCGCGCAACCGTAGGTACTCTATACCTACCAGTATGAATATCAATGTGACTCCTCTAAACTAGCTAGAGTATTCAGCTAGGATGCAATGATGTTATTCCCGAGCCTCGGATTTCTGCTACTTCCCTTTGTGATCCAGCTCTAATGATCTTTCGGACTTCCCTCACCATAATCATCTCATCACGAGATATTGTATTTGTTGATTTTAGACCTGATGAGCCATGTTGAGCCTAGTGGAGAAAACCACCGCCGAAAAAATATTTGGCGGCTTAGGATGAAATTCAGAGTGCGTTATCCTGAGGCCGCACTGTTCTCTACAAGAGGCATCGGTGCCATCGTAAATACTTTCGAAGCTTGAGAGTGGCTTTGCCAGCTAGCCTCTATGGCTGATCCACTGAGTATAATTGGAGGGATTGCGGCTATATTGCAGATCAGCTCTGAAGTCGTGGCACTGATCAGAGCGGCCAAGGATGCTCTCAGTGACCGACAGCAGCTAATTGCAGAGATCAATGCCACTACTGCGCTCTGTCAAACTTTGAAAGACTATGTGGAGATTGACGGCGTTGAGTCATGGACAACTACTTTTGCAATCCTGAATCAGGGCGGCAACGGACCTGTGTATGTTTTAAAAAAGAGTTTGGAATATCTTCGTGGGAAGCTATCACGCAAAAGCTCCACTCTGACTTGGCCATTTGAAAAAGGTAAAGTCATGGAAGTACTTGCAAGCATAGAGCGGCAAAAGTCGCTTTTCGCCATCGCCTTGACCAATGACAACGTCCGTCTTTCCGCTGCTATTTTCAATGAAATGAAGCAAATATCGAGAGGTATAGACGCGATTCGTTATGCTCAGAAGAAAAATTATGAGGATGCCCATTCGTCTCGGTCAGAACTTCGCGTCCTAGTCGAGGAAATCATGGGAGGAGTGAACTCTATGCAAGTCGAACGAGCAGATGAGGGAAAGCAAGGTCAGCTGTCTCGCTTGACGTCAATTGACTTTACAGCTACACATGCAAACATTACTTCTCAACGCGCAGAGGGAACAGGAATGTGGATTTTTGAAACCCATGAATATTCGCATTGGTTACAAAATCCAACCACCATCTGGTGTCAGGGCATACCAGGCAGTGGAAAAACCTTTTTAGCATCTTCTATAATTGATTCGCTCTGTGGCCTGCAAAGCAAAGATCCAAAATTAGGGGTTGCTGGAATATACTGCAGCTATCGCAACCCTGAGAGTACTTCGAACCTCATCGGTAGTCTAGTACGACAACTAGCCGAGTCCATGGAGAAGCTACCGATTTTTAGCAAGGGCAAGTTCGACACTTTCACGTATGAGGTTTTGCGATCTTACTCGAAGGTGATGATAATTGTTGACGCCCTGGATGAGTGTCCAGAGCGACTCACTCTACTCAAGCAGCTATAGACGTGGCCTAAAATGACTTCGACTACCAAATTTCATATTCTAGTAACAAGTAGGAAAGGTCTAGTCGATGTGGAACGCGTCTTGAAACCTGAGCTGCAGATAGAGATTTCTAGCAACGAAACTGACGTGCAATCCTTTCTGCGACAAAGCCTCCATCAACAGGATCGCCTGTCTACTTGGATCAATGAAGATCCAGGTTTCGAAAGTCTTATCATCAATGCTGTGCTGATCAAGTTGAATGGCATGTTCCTTCTTGCACGTCTCTATATGGACCTCCTGGCGAACATACGCACCAAACGGGGGATCCGCAGAGCACTGGATAGCCTTCCGGCGGGCACTGACAATACCTACCAGGACGCATGGACCAGGATCAACGCTCAGAGGCCAGAACAAGCCGAGATCGGGCGACGAGTACTCTCGTGGGTTATCCATGCAATCCGGCCTCTGAGTGTGAAAGAGATGCAATATGCACTTGCTATAGAACCTGGGGATGAGGAACTAGATAATGAAGGCCTGCTCCCACTGGAAGATTTAACATCATATTGTGCTGGTCTAGTGGTTGTCGACATGCAGAACGATCGTGTTACTTTGGTTCACCCTACAACGCAAGAATATTTCGACAAAATAAGAGCGGAGTTGTTCCCTACTGCTCACGAGGATCTTGCAGGGACGTGCATGACGTATTTATGTATGAAGTCTTTTCGCAACACAGCTGCAGATGGTACCCTAGCAGATGATGTTTTCAGCAAGGGTCCATTGCTTGGATATGCAGCTCTCAATTGGGGTTTGCATCTACGTTGGGCTGAAAACGACAGGAACATAAGTCAAGCGCTGCAATTACTGCATGATGATCTTACGAGGATTGCGGCAACGAAGGCTCTTGTCTCGAAGCGTGGTCGGATGTGGATAAGGCAACAACACGCAGCTTCGGTTACACCCCTTCACCTCGCTGCATATTTTGGGCTTTTGCAAGTGTTCGAACGACTTGAGCTAGGCACACTCGGTGTCAATGTGGGAGACAAAAGGATTGGCACTCCACTACACTGGGCTCTATTTGGCAACCAAGATGATTTGCTGAAAGCTTTACTCGAGCGTGGGGCTGATCCGAATGCTGCCAAATATAGCGATGCCATTGATTTCGACGCTAAATTTCGCATTGAAACTAGCGCTGATCGACAGATGACTTACCCTTTAATCGTTGCTACTGAGAAGGGAAATATCAAAGCTATACGTTATCTCCTCCAGCATTCGGCCGAGATCGACCGGGTCACGTCGGAGACTGATGTAGCGCGAAGTGTAGTCAAGAATGCCTTGACGGTAGCCGTGAGATCTCATAACGAAGACGCAACAAGACTTCTGTTAGACAAAGGAGCGGATGTGAATGTTGATGAACGACTAGTCCCATGGACTGCAAGGTACGGAACCATCTCTATGATGAAAATGCTAGTCGATGCTGGAGCCAGTAAGCGCAGTATACAGAAAGCGGTGGATTTGGCTGGTCATCGAGAATCCAGGACTCCGAAGGAGATGGTCGGCTTGCTACTGGAGCACCAAAATCATTAGCAGGGAAATTCTAAACCTTACCCAGAGAGTCTTTCCTGCATTGCTTAGATACTCATCTTTCGGTCTTTTCGACTAGGTAGGAGAGTGCAGTCGAGCGGCTGCGAACCCGAGAGCGTTTTTCTGGGTATTTTGGCTGAGACTGGGAGGAGGTCAGGATGAGAGCGCTCAAATAGCGTGGTCCGGTGGCCTCTGGCCATCTCGTTAGATACTCTGGAGATACACTTGACTCCTACAAGAGCCGCAATGAGCCTGTTCGAGCCCGAGTGGTTGGACCTTGGAATTTGTTCGATGGTGTTTATATGAATTGTTGGAAGTACGCTGTCTCTGGTCGTGACATTTTCCAGAGCTGCCGTGGATAGGCTATCTGTATGGGAACACAGGGAGTCAGGTATGTTTCAACCCCTGCTATCGTTTCAAAGAACTTCGCAGCTTCTTGCCTTTTTTTATTGAGCTCGAGAAAATTGCTAAGCTCTGGGAACGCCTTCAGTCTTCGTGATGATCTACAAGCAACGAAAATCATATCTGTTTACATCGTTTAATCGGCCCGTTTTTGCCTCGTTCCTTCCTCATATTTTACTTCTAGAGTAATCGCCAGGGTAGTCGGAAGACAAGATCATAGTTTGAGTGATTGACACCGATCAGTGCCAGGAGCTGGAGACCAGAGGATAGCAGCGCTTGGAAAGTATGGAACCGGCAGCCGTGAACTACGCGGCCGCTACTGCCACAGCATCTGCAGGGAGTCGCTTGGTTATGTGGGGTAAGGTATGACGAGAAATCGGGCTCTACAGCTTCCATCTCTGAAATGGTACCAAGTGACCTGCCGGTAGGGTTCGGCCGAAAATAGCGGCCACAGTCATATATTCGACGATGTGGCCGGCTCCTACTTGAGAAATATGCACCTACGAGAAGCCTTTTTCCAAAAGCTTCTGCGTGAGCTCAGAGACGAGATCTTCGAGCTAGCAGTCGCCCCCACCGAGCCTTGCACTCAGGCATTCGACACGAATGGATATAGTGTGTGGTCTCAGCGAGGCTCAGATCCGACATGGCCGACACTCCGTAGGAATCTTTAGCCTCCCGTGTCCGTTGACCTGCTCCTAACTTGGAGGCGAATTTACAATGAAACATGGCTCCTACTAGTTTCAGTCAACGAACACTGTATACGTTACTTGTAGGGCTTGGTCCCGCCTGTCGTAATCGAGCCTTTCGGGAAGCTCTCGTTAGAGCATTTGGTTGCGGTGGAGAATATGCATGTATTTACTGATTTGAAATCGCTGATAGCTGATGGGCTGGGGGCGTCGCCTTAGCAAAACTGTGGGCGGAACTCGTTCTCATCCGATGCGGAGGCGGCAGAGAGATATCTGCCATGCTCAGCGGCCTGAATAAAGATATGAGAGGCCCCTCCCCAAAATGGCTTAGGATCACCATTTGCCGGAACAGTTGGAGATCTCTAAGCCTGAATCGAGAGACAGTATGGGAATGTCAGCATTGGAGGAACATCCTGCGTGGAGTCAGGGTATTCAAGATTGAGCTGGAACATATTGCGACTCGCGCATCGTTTTTGGATAGTGAAGCTGAGCGATTGTTGCGCACTCGCTTCGACATAGGCAACGGCGATGTTCTTCTCCCCGAATTAACAGCGTCGTCTTACGAGTGGAGAAGTGAGGAAGATCTTGGGCCCTGCAGCCATCCTGGGATTGACTTCTATGGCGTATCCGTCACTTAGCCTGTGCAGAAATGGGACGAGACAGTCAAGTACTCATTTGTTGATAATGACCGAATCGGTTAGACAAAATTGTAGCCCGGTTTGAGCCAGCAAAGGACTGGGATTAGTGACGTTCACGGTCCTGGCCGACCTCCTAAACATGCATGTTTGCAGACAGCAACTACAGGCAGCAGAAGCAGCACGGGTAGCACATTTTCTGAAGGCTCGAGGAGTTGCAGCGATGATTGAATAATTTTGTCAAGAGAAAGGTCAGAAAGCAGGAACGGTCGACAACTATGATTTGAAAGCGCTTCTCCGGAAGTATGCTTCTTCGTTTAGATCGCATCGATATACTCCGAGGTCAAACTCGGACAGCACAAGTAGACAGCTATATCCAGTGCTTACATTACGTGTCTAAATGCTGAATATAATTTCTCAATAAGAAAGGTTTTGGATTTCGTCTCATGATCTTGGTAATTTGCCCCTTCATCGGCTTAATGTGCCGTCCAAGTACCCCGTGACTCGCCCTCCGGGAAAAAAGTGAAGTCGTGTCGATTAATGACATTATGGACTATTTAAATGTGGTAGTCCGCGTACGCGTGGTCCCAAACATCGCGTACAGGATATATTGAATGAGGAGTGGTGAAGCGCAAAGGGATCTTGTGCATCGAATTGCAAGACGAAGCACTGCCAACTTGCTCTCTTTCCGCTCTCTAGCGGGACCACATACCTCTAGATATGTGATACATGGGCCATAACAGCGCCGGCATGATCCGCTTGGCTGGGTAGAGTGAAAAGAATGATTGAGAAGGACAAAGCAAATGTCTTCAGGTTTGCGAGTCGATTGGTCGGGAAACGTCGGTACACTTTGCTACGGATACAACAGCCAATCAAGATAGGAACGATTCGCCCACTACCATCTACACACATGTGTTGGTATAGCAAAGGAGTAGTAAGTCGACTCGCGGGTGACAAAAAAACCTGCGGTTTCAGAAGCTACTAAGCGAGGTCCTGGCACCCGAGCTCGGTGGGGTAGAGAGCCTTGGCAACCGCAGGTTTTTTTGTCACCCGCGAGGTCGAGCAACTAAAAGCCAGTACTAGTAAAAGAGTCCACCACTTGGGTCTGAAGCTGGAACGTGCATGAGCCTGACAGGTGATTTCTTAATGAAGTCAATCATCCAGGAATGATACGTTGCCCCATTGATGAAGGTACCTGTGTAGGAGATATGCCATACGCCGTTCCCCCAGGTGGGCGAGTGTGGAGGCGAAACGAAACAGGAGGTAGCATTTGGAAACGACAGCTTGGTAAAACATTGATGGGTACCCAATACTCGCTTATTGTAACGCTCACGGTGCAGGGTGACGACCTTAGACGATCCTCTATCAATAGCATCATGCAGTTCAGCGGCGTTGTTAGCTACATTGAGTCTCAACGCCGCACAATTCTCAGTGGCCCCGCGATCAGTCTGTGCCTCCGCTCCTTTCCATCTCTCGAAAAGCAACCTTTGGCCTTGATGACTGATCGCGGTACAGCTTGTATCCTGCAGCGAGGCTGAAACAATAATCCGCACCTGATCTTATCTCACTGCGGCGGGATTCTGTACTTCAACCCGATCTGTATCCACTCCTTTCGGCCTGCATTGTACAATGGGGGGCGAAAAACTTTGCGCCCAACGTCAGCTTTCCTCAAGCAGTATGATTCTCCGTCGAACGTCACATCTCGCTTTACAATTGACCCCGCTTCACATTTGCCTCATGCTCACAGACGTTTCATTACTTATGAGTTGTTCAACATTGTTAGCTGGCTTATGCCTGGGAAGCTGGAGAGCTTGGGCAATTTCCACTAGAATTTGGAGGGTTGATGCATGATGAGCTGATCTACATCTTGGAGAGCAATGAACTCTGCTGAGCTGAAAAGGTATACAGGAACCCTCCTGTTTAGCTGCCACCGCCAGAAAGGACTTAAAAGGATTGATGTGATGAAATCTAAATAAGCGAGCTTTTCCACAACCCTCTCATAGATCGCCCTACGTCAAGCTGACCGTGCTTCGATTTTTGGCGAGCTTTTGGGACTACATTATCGCTCGTGAAGGTCATCTCATAGCGCCCTACTATGCATCGCGCAGTCTTGGATTCAGATCTCGCTCGACATAGCGGCCAATGGGGTCTTCACTTTGTCAACGTACATGATGCATCCCGCTGTTGCACGTCCTTAGTTTGATACTCCTAAAATGACCAAGCATGGCTAGAAAATTCGCTTCGTGCTTTGTGAGCATGCATGGAGGCCGTATATCGTACATCAAACGTCGTGCCGTCTTTGACTCATCAGTAGATCATCGACAGGTCCTTACAGCAATCTAATATTCGTGATGCATGAGGTCAAGATCAGCGTGTCCATAGCCTTCGATGTCGGAGAATTTCCCTAGGAACCAAGTTTTAGCGTAACCACGTGTGTATCTTGCAACCACCACATCCCAAACCACATCTCCGAACGACAAGAATATCTTATTTGCAAGGTCAACGTGGATCATCACGCCCCATCAGACTCCAGTAGTGAGCACCATCACCGTCATTGCAATCAAAGACGCCCCATCAGGCCTCCTTTAGTACGTGTAATCGTAAGCCTGGATGGGATCGGAAGTCTATAAAGAGCCCTCGAGTCCTCTCTCCAAAGCAGACATCAAAGCTTGCAATTATCACCCAGCTCGAACAGCACCAATACATCAATCCCTTTACAATTTTCTTCAAGTAAAATCAATATCCACCATTATTACCATTACCATCCGCAACAATGAAGTCCTTCACCAAAACTCTAGCTTTTAGCACCCTTTCCACCCTCCTAGCCAGCACCACAGCACTAGGCATCAACTGCCGCGGTTCGGCTCTCTGCGATCGCGCAACCATGAGCAGCAGCGCCGGCAAAATCGTTCAGATCCTACGTGACGCTGTCTATGCATCCCAGGTCGACCCTTCAACCGTATACAACGATGGTGACCATATCATCTGCATTAGCCAGACGGATACAGTGACAATCACTGCGACTGCTGGGGGAGACTATGATGGTGTGACTGGGAGCTTCAGTCTCAGTGGAGACTTGTCAGTTGGAGCTGGTGGGATCTGTAAGTCATTGCCTTATCTCACCTTTCTCTGGAATGAATCTGTCATCTGCAAAGACCTTACTCGTTGGGCCTGTCGAGCTGTACAATCTCTGCTTAGTTGCCAGAATCTACCACTCTTCCTCCCATGAAACACTAAGACCCATGACTGATTCTTCTACTCCAACGAACAGGTCTATTCCCTCAAGGCACATCTCTCACCTTAGGTGAAATTCGACCTCTCACCGACTCCATCCTCGAACACGGCTGCAGCACATGCGGTAGTGTGCCCAAAGGTTTTCCCGGAAGCAATGACCCGTCCCAAGGCATCTTGACATTCAACTATGTGGAGAACCCGTTCTGTGACAAGACATGTATTTCTGACTCCGGAAATTCGACCGGGAATCCCACTTCTTCGGGTGGAAGCAAGGTGAGAAGGAGCGCGAAGTTTTCGGCCGAGGGTGGGGAAATTGAGGTTTGAGAGTTAAGAGAGATCAACAGAGTTGTCGCAGTGATGGGAATCGTATGTTTGTAAGATAACAGTGTGCGCAGTCTAGGTAGTTGATATGTACGAATTATCTGTCTCTTTTTACAAACAGAAGATCATGCTTTTTACAGTCGCCAAAAGAAACGCTACTAAGCCACTGGGCCTCAGCAATGTTCTGCTTCGTCATCACTGGCAGGCTTCCGCAAGAACCGCCTCGCAAATTAGAAAGCAGCTTATGCTTCCACACACGGAAAGAAAGTACAGGTCTCAACGCAAATCTGGACGGAACCCCACATGCAAGCTTTGATACAAATGAGGAGAGAATCATGGCAGGACTCAGTATCATCGTTGGTAGTTAGACGAGCCAGCAAATCAAGATTCTCCAATCGTTATATCTTTTGATGCAACGGCTTAGTGAGCAAAGTATACAGTGGACATCGAGAGCAGAAGCCAATGCATCTTTGAAATCGCACATTCATAGGCCTTCATCATACATCTGAGGAATTTCTGCCACTGAGAGTTGAGAACATTTCCATTTTTCGTGATCATGAAATGCGGTGCACAGATTGGCCATTGAATTTGACCGCAGCTGAGCTCTTTGATTGCGCTTCATCTTAGAACAATCATGTCCCACTACGGCTAATACTCGAGGGCTATAATGTACCAGGAAATCCTTCAGTTTTGATTTTACTTCTTTCGGCGCGCATGAAGAAGGATGAAACAGCGGCAGGAGAATAACAAGCGGCAGACAAGCGACCATACAATGACCGTCACGAATACTTTCACCGCCGGTAAGGGTCAAGACGGGATTTCAACAGCGCCAATAGCGTGATCGTGATTTTCTAGCAATCTTGTTTCTCGGTTCGGTCCACATCTCGAAAATCCCCCAATATCCTCAGCCCTTTACCGTCGATCTATTTACAGCATCTCTTCTTCAATGATGTCGCTCAATGGAAAGCACAGCGTGGAGCATCCCGCTTTCGCTCTGCATTGGTGTTCTGCAGACAATCTTAGTGCGAGGCTGTATACTCGCCATGCGGCAAGCTTACGTCGTTCATCCACTCTGCTTTCACAAAGGTGCCCTACAACAAGCCCGTTGCCGCTGCAAGAACCTGACTACTACACGAAGACCAATCTCCGAGATGCCGTCATCTCAACCTCAAAATAGACCTTTGAATTGCTTTGTGCCTTCTTTTCGAGGTATCCCGCTTCAGCCTTTTCCAATACCAAAGGATTCATATTGCATCATTACTACGGCCCAAGAAAGGGGTACTTCCTGTAATGTCCCCAGCCGTATGGCTTGAAGATAGTCAAGGGTGTCTTGGGCAAGGAAGCTAACAAACAGGAAATACCAACTTTGGTGGCCGTTCAATTGATTCAAGTGTAACATCTCTGCCGTACACCCAACACGAAGGATCCATTGCGACCCTTGAGCAATCAGCACTCCAGTAGATATAATACGTATCCTGTTTTCACACTCTTTACTCACTCAACTCAAACTCTGTTATAGAGTAACATTCTTTAATCCTTCTATCCAAATCACATTGATCCATGACAAAGTTATCCTCATAATCAAAACCACTTTCCAACCCTTAGCCTTTGCCTAACAGTCTACGAGCATGCACGCCCCAACAGCCATCGCCGCTTTCCTCGCCATCGCCAGCATCGTCCATACCAGCCTCGCCCTCGGCATCAACTGCCGCGGTTCCGGCCTCTGCGCCCTGGCCAGCTTCGAAAACAAAAGCCCCGAACGCGTAACCCAAGTCCTTCGCGACGCAGTATGGGACTCCCAAAAGGGCAATTCCACCACATACTCCAACGGTGACCACGTCATCTGCGTCAGCCAATCCCAATCGATCACTTTTAGCGGCAGCGATGCAGCGGGCGTATCTGAGAGCGGATTCAGTGACACGAGTACTGGCACCTTCAGTCTCACGGGCTCCATTGGAACGGGCGGAATTTGTCTGTTCCCGCAATATATGGCTGCTGGCGCTACTTTGACACTGGGTGAGATGAGACCGCTTGTGGATGCGATTTTGGTACATGGGTGTGGGACTTGTGGGAGCGTGCCGGTTCATTTTGTTGATCAGGGGAGTAATGATCCTAAGGATGGGATTCTGACGTTTAATTATGTCCATAATCCGGATTGTATTGGGGAGTGTATCTCGGCGGATGGGACTTCCAGTTCGAGATTGAAGAGGTCGGCGAAGATTAGGGAGAGGATCTAGGTGCTTGAAGGGAACGGGTGTTGTGGATAATTCAGTTTCTTCTTATATCTTTGTATTAGTAATTCTGCTAATTTCGGGCTGAGGCTATGTAAGCTTGACAAATAGCCTTGTATTATCATCAAGAGTCGACAAGAGGAGGTTTCCTATGTATCTTGTACGATATACAAATTTAATGATCAATTGTCTGAGTGGAAAGCGTGGCATTTTCCCGCTTTCTCTCTTGTAAGGCAGTCTATCCGTGGCTTGAAGAGAGTGGGCCATTGACTTTTGACAATGAGCTGACCACTTCTATTATAGCGCGTGATCGTGTACATGACACGATGGGTGATGATGGCTTAGGTACGAAGAAACGATATAACGCAGAGTGTCTACGACCATCGACAAGGTGAATGGACAAGGCACATCCGCTATCGGAAGTGGACAGGTCTGGGTCTTTACTTTCGCTTGCTAAAGGGAATGATAGGAACGAGATAAGGCACATCGATCGCACGTTGCAGGTCTTCATCAAGAGGCTTGATCATATTAGCGTGGTCGATATCACGAATGTACAAACAAGCTAATCCGCCAATCCAGTCCTTTCTCTTCAATCGCCAATTCTCCCAAAGTCCCTTCATCTTCTAGCCACAATCCATCTTGCCTCGATCAACTCTTTGATCCTAACCTCACAATGCTGTGGTGATCGCTGGAAGTATTTGGTATCAAAGTTGTGGCTTGTCTCTACCCAAGACTTGCCTCTGTAATACGCATCGATGAGGTATCGATCGTCAGAGGTATCCCATGCATCGGTTGCTGGTCGTCGGAACCATGGGTAGTAGGCTGGTGTGCCCACTAGTTGCTAGTGATAATCAGTATTTATCTTGTATCGTGATTGAAGGGAAACGTACCCTCCAGTCGCCTTCCTTCTGCGCTATGGATCGAGTGAATTGCTCGTTTGGGCGAGAATTTTGGGTACTGGTGCTTGGTTCTAAAGGTTGATTGACCAAGGTGGCCTCGTTCTCCTGGATATCTGGCATTGTCGAATGCTGTGATGGGTGAGAAGCATGGGCTTGGTCGGTCGGTGTTGCAGGTGGGTCTTTTGGACCATGGTATGTTTCCTGAGAATTTGCCCGAATCGCCTGCTTTTCTGGCTGGACTTCACCCATATGTCCAGTCACCTGTTCCAGTAAATCGCTGAAGGGATGATCCATCGCTTGGGTTGTGGGCGTGTTCGAGTGATTTCTTGGTTTAGAAAGGTCCGTACGATTGATGGAATCTCCAAGTTCATTGCATAATGTGTTACCCTTTTCTTCTTGGCTTTGTGACCGAATCAAGTGTTGATGCAGTCGGAACGCTCTCGCCTAAGGTTTGTCAATTTTCGTAACGAATTATGTGAGGGCGAACCAGAGTGTGATCATATATATTTAGGCCTCTTCGTCCAATCGATGGTCCGACATAGTTCTATGCCGATGTCCACCACCTCTTTTGTTGAGTCTAGTCGTCTCTGTTTCTGGATACCGGGAGGAAATCGGCCAACTCTTCAATTTGGGAGCCGAAATGCATGCAGCACGGGTATCTGGTTCTGGGTTGCAGGGTTTGTCTTGTTGTACCTTCGATTCCCAGGATCCCTTCAATCCGAAATTTTCGTCAGGGATGAAAGGACTCTCGTCCTCACCTTCTTCACCTTCGTATCTAATCAAGGAGGGATTGGTTGATGTACCGCCGGTAGCCATCGCAGCTCATAAGAACAACAGTCAGATTTTCTGTCTTCATCGCCTCGAAGTCGTTGGGCCTGAGCGGTGGTGTTGGTGGTCATTTGTCACGCTTCTCACGGACCAACGTCGGGGTACCCCGATTTGAGGCGGCCGTTGCCACACCTATCACCTATGGCATCACCTTCTACATTTTATAGGGTAACGGCCGCAAACAAGGGTGCTTGGAGTCTTGTTGCCGTTCACGGTCGCTCTAGAGTCCACTGTCAGATTGAGTATATTCTTGGGAGGAACGTCTGCCTCGATAAGCCGAGTGGGGCTCTGCGGCAATGCTGAAGTAGTGTTGGTGGAGGTTGGGGTGCAGCAAGTAGCGATACTGACAGGTCTCTGTTAGGGAACGAGGACGCCTGGCCATGTTGGTGGAGACGTTGCGCTTATTGCAGTTATTCCGAGCCAGATACCGAGCCACATCACCATCAAACTCCGTCTGCAAGTGAATAATAGGGCTTGGTCACTTCTCCGTGGCTTTTGGTACTTTTGAGTGGAATGCCTGGCTCTGATGACGTGTTGCTGACCTTGTGAATGTTTTTGCGCTGTGAACAGAAGTGTAACTGCAATTCGGTTCAATCCCGTCCTTTAGGAATATAGAAACTTGAAGAAAAAGTCTGTAGATAGAGGTAATGCAACGGAAAGCAATCATTGTGAGGATTCACCGTATATTAAGCTTTGTTTGGAAAAGGTCCTTCCTGATCTAGGCATACCGGACATATACCTATCCTATACCGGGTCACTGTATCCCTGATTATTCACCTTTCACATGAGACTAATGAATTAAAAAGATTTTGGAACTAGGTGAATGACCAAAGAACGTTACTTTCAGCCTGACGCTAAGCGAAGAATTGGTTTGGGACGAAACCATGTTTGCGTACCAAAGCAAGCCACACCATGTGGACCTGAAATCAAACGCACGAAACTTGAGACCTTTGATATCAGAGACAGCAGTGCTGATAGAATATCGAGGGGCAGGAGTGTTTCAAGTGTTATTTGAGCATCTTCTTCTATGCAAGACGGGGTTTGCAAAAGATTGATTGGACACTTGAACATTCAGTCTAGCTATACGATTACTGAGGCGTTCACATTGCCAGCAGATGAGCTATATCCAGGGGCTTTTTCGATCGTGACACGGATGATTGTTGGCGTTCACACAAACATTTCTCCTCCAGTTTCAGCCGTTGGGCTATAGTCATACGGACATCCAAAGACAATGTCTGAAGCAGCGGTTTGAATCACAAGCCATGGGCTCGTCGCTTATCCAGCAAAACCATCAAAGCTTATGCTCACTTGGCAAAGATCATATTATGTGGCGAATGGAAAATTGAAACTATCCGGTGATCCGTAGTTATGGAGGACTACACATGCGCCTGCCGTCCAGTGAGTACTTCTTCAATTGACATCTTCATCGTATTCCTATTGCTGTCAACCATTAAGAACAATCACTGATAATTCTTGCGACAACCGTAGATGGGTGGTCTTCCTCGTCGGCGAAGCAGTAATCTCTCTGCCCAATTCGACTCAAACAGCAACAATTCCTGGCAGCGGAAATGGTCTCATACTCATAAAGGAAAATAAGAACAGCAGCATCATAGGGTATACTACTGTCTACCCTGGCAGTAAAGAGACTGTGGTTAAGCAGACTCTTACAGGGGTTACCAGACCACCTGATCGCCGGAAATTTCTCGCCAGGTCAATCGAAGGTGAAGTCATGACAGATTTCGCCAGCCAGTCGCACATTCGAAACTTGGTATATTCCGGTTCAAAAACCTCCATGCTTTTCGGACATAGTCATTGGAGAGACTGCAGCAATGCCAGAGCCTTGTTTGACGCAGCCTCTGGCGTCCCATTTACAGATGACCATATCAGACCACTGCCATTGAGTCCTAGATTGAGATCTGGTGGATGCAGTGCCTGAGAAGTAATCATATAGTTGTTCAATATGAGCTCGAAAGGCGACCCGACAGCATAGACATACACAGTCAGGGCGCCGTCTCCGACCGGATCTGCATGATACTTCAGTGAGGCTGAGATACTGAGTAAGGCCGTGAGGATTCGCTAACCTGCTATGAACACGAAGCCGCCGCCCTTCTTCGCGCCCAAACAGTTCCTCGATACCTTCAATGTCTCTCTCTCAATGAACGCCCATGTAGAAAGCGGACTCGGGTCTATTACGACCCCTTTTGGATTTGCAGTAGCCATCAGAGCGATACGACATGAGCGGTATCTCCAGAATTTAGGCAACTGTTCCATTGCTGCTTTGAGATCGTTTTCGACGCGGGCGAACGGTGGGTTTAGGAATTGTGGCTCCACAAACGGCCGTAGTGTCATCAACTCCGGTGATGGTATTCTACTTGAACCCTCTGGCATGGCTAAGTAAGCGCTTGCACAGTCCGGTATCGCTGGCCTACCGTATACTTGGGCGCTGCATTTGAATTGGCAGAGAGCAAGCTCAAGAAAATATGAGAAGGCGAACACCAGAAAAAGCCCGGCTGGCATTATGGTCCTGTAAAAGATCCTGGCTAGTTGTTAAGACACCCTAGTATGTAGGATTGTAGAGACCATCATGTTGAGGGCTGGCTCACACTAGTCGTGAGAGAGCAATTCGGATAGCGCCTACATCTCGAAGCATCATATTAAGCGCCAAAAACCCCGTGGGCCTTCAAGCTCTCCCACAGAAAGGCAATCCGCGTCGGGACTAGACTGCGCATTTTGATGCGTGTGCCGTGGGGCACATAAAAGCTTCGGCGATCATGATCTTTCTGCCCGTCATGGCATAAGAACATGGGCACGCTCCCTCCGATATATATGGCGTTACTGCTATTATTGGCCTTCACTTCAGCTGCTTCATCCATTTGTGACGTCAACAGCTATGGCAAGCCCGACAGCTCTGACTGCCATACCCTCTTCGACAAGATTACCAAGGGGGCGACATCTCAAGCACGCTTCTTCGACGAGGAGCAACTGCGCGCAGATTCTAATAACTCGTGGCCTGGGTTGAGCAATCCCTTCGGCGTTCCCATAGTGCAAGTACCGAAGTACTACGCCATGAGTCAGTTCAATTCGTACCCAAAGGATAGCCTGCGCTAAAAAGACGAACCCAGACACATGCAATTTTGCCCTAATGCCATACACCAATCCACAAACTCGATTAGTCCAGCCAATGGCCATTAGCAGCTGGGCCAGCGTCAAATCGTCTGGAGAACAGCTCATAAAGGAATGTCTGGACAAGCAAGGTGACGGCGGTGAGGTCTTCATCACTTCTCGTAGGTATACATGCTTAAGCGAGGAGTTTTGAAGACTCAACGTCGTTCCATCGTCAAGATATCTGGGCACTAATGAATCTTTCCCTTGCAGAGACATCGAAAGACCCAGTCCTCGTCATGTTCATGTGGACCAGCGGAGCCAAGTTCGAGGCAAAGCTCAACCAATATGAGAATGATCCAAGCTACTCTCCGCAACTTTCTTTGTCAGCGATAGGCACGAATGGGCCGGACAGTTCATTTGTGCCTAATGGAGTCATTGAGAATGGGAGCGTGAATGGTACGATAGCTCCAGTGTCGGCGATACACATTGGGCAAAATGGAGGGTTGGGAAAGACATCGTGATTTTCCAACTGCGATCGAATATGAAAGAAAAACCCTCCTAACAGAAAGAAGGTGACCTAGAAGATTAGAACGCACCGCGGGCCACCCAGCTACGCGACAGACCGGCTCGATGTCGTAATCTTTGATAGACTCATTTGATGGCAAGATGTCCTAGATGCCCTGCCCATGGGGCCTTGAGATTGATCCAAAGCGTAGCTCAGGTTTGAGCGGTACATGGTCTAGCGGCGTAGCAATGGTCATAACCTTCCAGAATCCAATAGAACCATCCATAACTTCGATTTAGCGCTTCGCAGACGCTTCCTGTCCTGTGTAAAGCTGAACAACTGGGGTATACATAGCGTCGCAGACTTCTTCCAAACCCATACCTGCCACGATTCTACCATATCCTATTCTCCCCAGCAACATTCCTCGACTTCGAGGACTTACGCACAGCCATCTTGCCAGTCCCTGGCGTCTTGAAGAACAGACTAGGTCCATGCCCTTCCGGCACCAAGTGGCTCAAATAGCCTCTATGAGCCGGGTCCCTATAGTACTCGATGTCTTTTCTGCTCGTAGGGTCTGGCAAACGATTGTAAAAGCTCTTCTTCCCTAACTCTACACCGGCCGAGATTTGCGATTGTAGTGAATTGATGGGATCCATTTTTCCTTGCACTATCCGCCGGATAGCAAATGGAGTGTAGTATCGAGTCGTCACTGAGCCACCAGCTGCTTCGATAGCTGCTATGGACTTAGCTGATGCTCGAGATATGACCACGTTCAGAGGCACTTTGAGATGTTCTGATCCTTTCGCGAGCAATTTGACGCCATCCCTGACATTGCTTACGCATCGCGATTTGTGAAGCTCTTTGATCGTGATGGGTTTCGTAGGATTGAGACGACCCTGTTCGACCCAGTCTTGAATTTTGTAGAGATTTAAAGGTTTTAGATCTTTCTGAAAACTAATGCCATGAAGTCTCAGCATGAGCTTTTGCAAGCAAAAGAGCCACTAACCTGGCGAAGTTGTGATCCCCGCGTTTGCCAGATACAACAATGTCTGGTGTTTGCCCTCCATTGAATCCTCGAGGAACCTTGCCATGCTGCTTTTGGCCTTTATGACCTCGTCCAGATGTCTTACCTTTACCTGATGATGGGCCACGGCCTAGTCTGGTGCGGTTGCGAAGGGCGCTTGGATTGTCGGCGAGGGAGGAGAGGATGGATGCGGTTCGCTGTTGATTGTATAAGAATGGCAGGAGGAATGGAGATACTTCCAAGGCTGGCCGTATGTATGAGTGTATGAGACGCAGCGAACTAAGCAATTGAGGAGGCATTGGAATCCTGGTATTACGGTTGCTGGATTGCGAGTCTCAGGACAAGAGTGAAGTCTCAAGGTTTGGACCGATGGTCTTGGCGCGATGCAAAATGGTAGAACTACATGCCCAAAAACGCCCAAAGCAGTTTCTACTATTTTTCTAATATTCACCAAGCGCAATGATCAATGAATATCGGGTATGGAGGTATTAGTCAACATATGCTCAGCGATTCCTTCGTCTGAGCTATCCTCCATGTGCTCACGGCCATAACAACTATTCTTAGGCGACGATGGTGTCTCTACGAATCAAGCGCCGCGTATTCTTAGGTTTTGCTATCCTCGCCTTGCTGTGTCTCGTTGGAAATATTGTCCTGTTCTCTGGGCTGTCTAGGCAGGATATAAAAGATCAAATCAGTGATATACGGATACCTGGAAGACCAAAGAAGCCCTGGCACTCCGATGACAAGCCTCTGGACAGCCCTTTAGAGCCTGTCGATGCCCATCCAATATCTCTATTGATGCAAGAAGCGGACAAGAATTGGCGTAGATATGAAGATGGCCGATCCAAATCTTTCAGGCAGACTGTACGCAATTACAGGAGAAAGTATGGAAGACATCCACCACCAGGGTTCAAAGAATGGTATAAGTTCGCGCGGAAAAGAAATGTCCACAACATCGATGACTTTGAGCAAATCATGGATGACATACGGCCTTTCTGGGCAGTGGAGCCTAAAGTCCTTCGGAACTTAGCGGCCAATATGTGGAGGGACAATGACGGTGGAGTCTCAGGTCTTCATATCCGTCAGCACAAGATCGCCAAGGAGACCAATGGAGCATGGAGATCAGAGACGATGAGAACGCTGGTCAATAAAATTGTCAAGTACCTACCAGACATGGATATAGCCATGAACAGACTGGACCAACCACGAGTGGTAGTACCGTGGGACGACATGCAGGCTCTCCTAGAAAAGGAAAAAGAGACACGGCGCACTCCTCCAGAGACTATTGACGAGTTTACCACGAACATGGAAGACTTTTACGATCTAGCAGACGAAGGGGATGGCGGGCCCAAAGAGGATCCGGGGTGGTACCCTCACCATGGTAAGCAGTACATGGAGATTGCTAGTGCAGCCTGTCCACCCGAATCGCCTGCGAGATCAAACGACACCAATGCTGAAGGTACTTACAAAGACCGTCTTGGAGGTCTCATCACGAATTTCAATGGTTCAACGGATCTATGTATTGTTGGACCGCAGATCCAAGACAAGCATGGTCTTCTCTATTCAAGTTCTTCTACAATTGCTACGAAACGCCTTGTCCCAATCTTTGGTGAATGCAAAGTCAACATCAACAGTGACATTCTTTTTCCGGCAAATATGTACTGGAAGCACGATGAAAGATACGACTACGACGACAAATGGGATCTGGAATGGGAGGACAAGGATGACAAAATGATTTGGCGAGGTGTGACATCTGGGGGCACGCAGAATGCCGAGAATTGGCAGCGCATGCATCGTCAACGTCTTGTAATGCAGGTCAATGGCACTGAAATGTCAGGCAAGGAAGTCAGAATCTTGACTGAACAGCCGGAGAAAAAGGGCGAATATGAAAACTATCGGGAATTCCATCCCTCTCACTTTGCCGAAGAGCACACAGACGTTGGGTTCACGGAGACATGGGGTTGTGTTCCGGACGACTGTCCCTTCTACAAGGACGTGTGGACACTAAAGCCTATGGTCCCATTGGGTGAACAATTCAGGAACAAAATTTTGGTCGACGTCGACGGGCACTCTTTTTCTGGTAGATGGATTGCATTCCTAGAAAGTAAGTCGCTGCCAATCAAAGCGACTATCTTTCGCGAATGGCATGATTCCAGGCTTTTCCCTTGGCGACACTTCATACCTATGGATAACCGTTATGACGATATTTATACCTTACTTACGTACATACTCGGAGTTGGCACACCTCATGATCAGCGCACCGCTGCTCGAGATCTTACAGATGGAAAGGCCTATGTGGCCAGGCATGACGTCGAAGGGAAAAGAATTGCTAATCAGGGGAGAGAATGGGCTAAGAAAGTCTTGCGGAGAGATGACATTGAGGTAAGATTTCCTGTACGCCCCTTTTTCGATTATGCGCTCACTCCTGCATAGATCTATATGTTTCGACTACTACTCGAATACGGCCGAGTGATTGATGATAATAGGGATCGTATTGGCTACTCTGGAGATGGCAGTGAGCTGGATAAATACGACGGCGTCTCTTCACTTGACCAAGGGGATCAACATCATTGATGGAATCTGCTCCCTGGTATTGTTTCAACTTCAAGCGAGCATTGTGACAAGGAGTTGGGTGTTCTGCTCAGCAGAGTCACGGAATTGCAGGATACCCTGGGAATTAGTTCTGTATCACATACCAAGTGGCACTACTAGGTGCGTATTCCTGTATAGTAGCAGTAATAGAGAATGTACAAGTAATTCAAATATCGATGTCCTATTCCATTTTACTCCCTCCTAGATATTATCAAAGCGCGCCAAGAATTTGGGGGTCAAGTTTGTTCTGGTTCCTGAAACTTGCACGCCGCACCTCAGCTTCGGGAAAGCTGATTACGGCGACCCACTCCCATTCTCAGCTTATACATTAATTAAACATGCACATGTGATATTGACCATTGGCAAGCAGATAGTGGGCTCCCATATCGCCTGCGCGCATACCTTGATGGTGCAGAGCCAGCCCCCGAACGATAATACAGACGCTCATACTATCGCAAGACCTTTTGCCAATTCAGATCATCCTGCATCTCCGCCTTTTAGGACTCTATGACTGTCTCTTAGAGCGCCGGCCAAGCTATTGTCCTTAATGATCTTGCCCCAGGCTCTGATCTGAGCACAATCTACGAGCGGGGCTCCCTAACATTATCACCATGACCCGGCCACACATAATCAGAGCAGGTGAGGACAACTCCTAGCAACATGGAAAGAAGTCTTGAAGCTCGATGATGAGATCCTCGCACTAGACTTCAGAAACCGAAGATATTTAGTGCCTTGCTAATTGACTCTCATATAGATACTATCGATCTTCAGGCTCAAGATGCCCCCTCAGCTAAGGACCACACAAGACAGCCAGCGCGTCCAAACGCTCTAGGTGAAGGACCTCCAGCCCCACATCAAGCAGATGCGCTCAAGCATGTTGAACACGAACTCAACGAACAACATGGTCGAAGCCCTCGTGCCTCGCAGGATCTGTCTGGAAAAGAACTGGGCCTTCTCCATCACGAAGATGGAGAGTATGGTGCAGGCGACGAGGCTAATAATCTGCTCCGTAATGCGGCAACAAATGGCGCAGCTGGGGTAGAGGAGGACGCTGGAGATGTGCATGGAGACGATGATCTGGACGATGACATGATGGATAAAATTTCCAGCTCTCCTTCAATAGGTGACGATGGTGCGTTACGACGGCCCAGTCGGGGCGCTTTCTTTCGTTCGCCTACACCCCCAAGTTCATCCCCCCAAAATGAGGCGAATGGCCCGGAAACCCCCCGTGATGTTCTTTCTTCTTCCCCGTTTTCTGAGACTCCCGAATATTACCCTCTTTCGTTCCAACGAAACGAGCAGGATCATACACCGTCCAAGGTTCATCATCAGCAAGGTGGGTATACCAGGAACCAGGAACCTTACGTGACCATGGACACAGTGGAATCAGCATATAGGGATCGTCTTGGCAGCATGAACCGTGGGCAGCCAGCTACCTATTTCCATGATGAGGGCTTTGACGATATGGAGGATTCCTATGAGGAGGATCTTGAGAACCTTCATAACCTTCTTCTCCCTGTCGAGGACCCTTTTTTGGACAACAGCTTCGACGACGCACAATTGTCGTCATCCTCATCCGCCAGTTCATCACCAGCATCCAAAATATCCTGGGATAGTAAGGAACCTGAGGCCCTTCCTGATGATGATACCGAAGACATTTCTTTCGTTGATGACGCACGCTTTGTGGACTCAGGTTGGGGTGGAGAGTGCTTACGAGAGACAGAGGACATCGATTTCGAGTTCGTGTATGCGTTACATACATTCGTTGCCACAGTCGAGGGCCAAGCAAACGCTACGAAAGGGGATACGATGGTGCTGCTCGACGACAGCAATAGCTATTGGTGGCTTGTCCGAGTAGTCAAAGACAGCAGCATTGGTGAGCGCTAGCTACAGTTGTACATCTACGACTTCTACTAATGGTGATAGGATATCTACCCGCTGAGCACATTGAAACGCCTCTAGAACGACTTGCGAGACTCAATAAGCATAGAAATCTCGATGTAAGCCCACGCCCGAACAGTGCGCATATATATGGCTAAGAGCTCTTCGACTCTAGCTATCACAAACTATGCTTGGAGATGAGGAAGAGAAGAAGTCTGGCAATCCCCTTAATCCTTTGAAGAAGGCTATGAAGAGACGAAATGCAAAGACGGTCCAGTTTACGGCGCCTTCCTATGTTGAGCCTTCAGACAATGATTATTCATCTGAGGAAGATGAAGAAGGAAACAGCGAATTCCTTGGATCGGAACATGAGAGCGCTGCTACCTCACAGAGTAATGAAAAATTGCAAGATGGTGATGATAGCGCCATCGTTGAACCACTCAAGCCTAGAAATCAAGTCCAGAATGGCAGGCAAAACGGCGATATCATCACAGATCAAGGCCACCGCAGTGGTCTTGATAAGGACGTTGCACCAGATGACATGCGCACGAGTGATGATACTTTTGAACGCTCAGGTCAGTCGAATGAGCAGGACTCTGAGACCATCCGTTCCCAGCTAAACCCAGTAGATGATGGTACGGCTGGCAAGTCCAGGAAAGGCACCGTGAGGAACACCGATTCTTTTTTTAAGGACGATGGTGTGGAGACTCGCAAGATCAACTTAACACCCAGTCTTTTGCGAGACGATACTGGTGGTAACGGAGCAAGATCAAACGAAGCCAGAGACGTAAGTGCTGCTGACGTGAGCCCTGCATGATAACAAAGCTAATATCGATGGAACAGCTAAAGACACGGGTGAGCCTCGACTCGTTAGAAAAGGACGACCCTCCGCAGAGAGGCAAAGAAGACAAGAAAAAGAAAGAGAAACGAGGCATGCTCGGTGGTATGTTCAAGAGGAAGGACAAGAAGATCAAAGGCCAGGATAAAGATCCGGAGGATGGTGATAAAATGTCGACCGAGCTTTCGAGACAATCACCGCAGCCCACGGAGTCGCTTGAATCGTTGTCCCAGGAAGCGCAAGCCGCGAAGGTTACTCCGCAACCGCACAGACAAACTAGCAAGCTGCAAAAATCTCCACCCGCAAAGTTATCACCAAAGTCGTCGTACACACAAAGGGAAGCCGTGGGCATAAGACCAAGTACCGCAGAACAGCAGCAAAGCACCATAATACCAGAGCCGAGTAGGGCGCCACCCATTTCATCCGATTCGAATGGCTCCATGCGTACGCCTCAATTGGAGACAAATAGTGTTACAGAAGACACAGCCCCTGCTTCGGCTTTGAATTTTGATCCGGCCCCAGCTAATTATGAAGAGCCACTACAATCCGAATCTCCCAAAGACGGCAGACGGGGAATGTTCTCCCCAATTAGAGATGTTCTAAAGTCCTCACCATCTGATCCTAAACCAGAGAAAGCACGCAAAGCCAAGCACCGCATGCAAATGGATGACTTTGACTCTAGCTCTGAGGAAGACGAGCCCACCGAGCCACCGTCAGAGCGCGAGTCTCACGAAGAGCCAGAAGAGAGACATCTCGCTATTGCCCAAGAAGCGCAGCACGACGAACACGAACCCAGACCGTTGCAAGTCAATCAACAGTACGAATCGGCTTCTAGGGAACGTCTTTCCGAATCTCCTGTTGAAGTACCTCCGCCACAAGAGTTTCAGCGCGCCCCACAACAAGACTACCAACGTACTCCTCCACAAGACTTCCGAAGCGCCCTTTCCCAAATACAACCGCGTGCCCTCCATCAGCCACCACCCCTCGTGGTCGACACTTCATCCGTCGAAGACCCCTCCATCTCCCCAGTATCGCCTCTTGAGTCCTCACCCGAGCTTGTCGAAGCTCCCCACCAGCCCAGCGACGCTCGCGAGGAGACCCCCGCCTCAACGGCACAGTCATCAACGCCCACGTGGAGTGATGCGAGCTTGCGAGCCTATTTGGATGATGATAGCGAAATTAGGGACTTGCTGCTTGTGGTGCATGACAAGAGTAATGTCAAGCCGGCAAGGAGGGATCATCCGATCGTGAAGAACATGTATAGGGAGGAGAATCGAAAATTGGGGGAAATCAGCAACCGCTTAGATGGGTTGCTGGGAGAGTATCTAGCGAGAAAGGGGAGGACAGCGCAGGCTGTACGGTGATCAGTGAATTTCCTTCAATGAATCTAGACGCAAAGGTCCCGAATACACGTGACGAAATGGCCTTTTCGAGAATAATGGGCTTATGGCCATTCTTAGGCGTCTGATATGATATTGCGTGGGTGGCTTTATAGTTTCCGTGGCAGCTGGAGCACTGCTCGTTGGCACATCTACTCGTTCTATACCATGAAGTATTGGCTTTTTACAATAGGACAAGCTGTAAATAGCACGTTTGAGCTAGTTGGTAAAGATTTCTTGCCCGTACCATTGTATTGATCATCTGTTATACAAAGTATTGTGTTTCAAACAAGACTATATGATAATGCCAATTACTTGCCTCGAAGCACCAGACAGCGCCACATTAAAGAATGCAAGCCTGGAGATATGTCAATCTACTCATGGGTTGCTCACAAGGACTAGAGGCCAATCAGAACTCCCGCGCTTCTCTTTTGCATTGAAAATTCATAGTTTCTCAATGTTTGTGGGGCAGAAAAGAGGAGGGCCGGAAATCGTTGGTGTTCTGCTTATGGCATCATGGCCTGCTCAAATCCCTACCAACGACGCCACGGCTGCCACGGACCCGAGAATGCGTGGTGATGAAAGTTGCGAACTGAATTAAGTTGCAAGTCATGATTATTCCTATCCTACTGTTGCCGGAGCTTCCCTTGGAAACCATTGAGGTCATTGTTAAAGACGTAGACGGCTGCTGTTGTGTCCACACCAAAGAAGAGCCAGCCCCACTGGAGTCTTCGCGAAGGGGCGAGCCAGATGCGGTCACTGCCTTGGATGATCTTTACTGTTTCTTGCCAGTCACAAAGCTTGTTTACAAGCTTGATCACGACTGAAGATTGGCGCTTCCCTAGCGAGCCCAGCAGCGAGATGATAACTAGATCCAAGTGTAGTGCTATCACAGCTACAGGGACAGCATGTAAGTCAACCATGTGATCATCATTATTATTCACGAAGAGAGAGCGGTCAATGTCATGTTCAACACCCTATGGTACTCTACCCATTGCGGCCGTAATTCTTCACGAGTCGCAGGGAATATCCTCCAACAATGAAGTAAGAAGCAATAACAAGGCACCCTCTTTCCCGTGCTTCCCGAGTACTGTAATCCGTACAATCCCAATCCGTAACAACCGGCGTTGACCTCACTCAGTAGTGAAAAATCATACGACCACGCAGTTATATATGCTGAGGATTACCTATCCAATGAACTGTATAAACATCAAATGTAATTATCACCAAAAGTCACAGTGGTCGGATAGAAGAAGTAGAGAAATAATTACGACACAAATGGAGTAGCTCATCTGAAACGAGCAGCCAATCACACGCCAGCTGATGACGACTCGTTAATTCTGCAGCTCCTGTCATCCTGCTTTCCAAAACACAACAACGTAGTTCACCATTACGTATACTGCTCCTCTTGGATATCTTAGCTCTTTTATACTTCATCGTTCTGGCTTCAACTTCTGGCATTGTCTTATTTTGCTGAGTTGACGCCGTCCCTACTCCGCCCAGATCCTACCTCGGAACAAACATCTCAGATAAAAGAGGCGTCGAGAAAAAGAGGAATGGAAGGAAACATATAATCTCAAATCAAGAGCACTGTCAGGTCCAGCCACTGCCTTCTTAATTCAAATCCGGAGTCCCTCGCATGACCATTTAAGACATTCCTGTGAGTTACCCGGGACAATGCATTCTTGCACTTTTCGTGATGTGTTCATCGCGACTGCTTCCCCCGAGTGCTTGTCGAATGCTTTACAACTTCTCGTCCTCGCAGCAAAATCTCTCCCGTACGTTCGACGCCTGCATTCATCTTTGCTAATAATCATCCTTCATTATGACAGGCTACTTAGAACTCAAATCGCGCAGTGGGCGTCTCTTCTATCGCCCTCCCAATCGCGACGAGCCCTTTCGCGCTTACCAGACTGGCTATCCTCCTCTCCAGTACCACTCACCACGAGAAGCCTGGTTCTCTCGAGTCTTTTCAAGCAGTCACGTACCCACATCCCAAGCAAGGCACACGTGGGAAGAGTCTGCAGGCAACGCTCTAGCAAAAGCACAAGACTTTGCCAAAAGCCTTGTCCATTTTTGGATACCTTGCGCTACAGGACGGTCATCCCTCGAGCGTGCCGTGGCATCAGCTGGCCTCAAAGTTGCCCGCAGCACATTAGACGACGAGGACATGTCAACAATAGAAAGCGCTAGAAGGGGGAGCATAAGACCCAGCTCGATAGTGGGCGGGCCGATTAGTGGAATGATCCATCGGCCATCGCTGGCAGAAAATGTGCGAACGGCTTCTACAAATTCAAATGCAAGCAGTGGTAGCGACTCCAATGTCGTAGGTGCTGGCGAAGACAGGCCAATAGCGTCCGGAAATGGTGTCTCGTTATCAATTGCATTGGCAGAGCCAGTGTTGTTTCTACAAGGTTTCGATCAGTCAGATCTTGGCAATCGAACGACTACTATGCTGAGAGGAACCTTCCATCTGAGGGTTTCGAAGAGTGCAAAGATCAAGACCATCTCGTTGGCTTTCCGAGGACGAGCTGAGACAGAGTGGCCAGAGGGTACGACCCTTCATGGGTTTGGCAGATTATGAGACATGCTGATGAGATTACTTCAGGTATCCCACCAAAGAAGACGGAATTCAAAGACAAAGAGAGTTTGATGAACCACACTTGGCCTTTTTTTAACGCACAATTCCAGACTGCGGAATATGGCTCTGGGGCAGATCAAGTAAAGCCACTTAAAGGTCCTTCAGCTACAACCACAGAGATTGGCGTAACAGACTCCTCTGTTGAAAATCTGCACAGGCGCTCTGTGAACAACAACATTAGCGCTAAGGAGGCAAAGAAGCTTTCTCTTTCGGTCAATCAATCCAGAAGCTTCGGCAAAGACGATCGAGCAAACAATGGTAGCTCGTCCGTCGCGCAAAGGGGCTACCGCCTCTTCACTCCGGGAGATTATGCCTATAATTTCGAGCTACCAATAACCTCTACAATTCCAGAATCGATATCTGTGGACCTTGGTCACGTGAAGTATGAGCTCGAAGCTACTGTTGAGAGAGCTGGAGCTTTCAGAGCAAATCTTGTTGGAACAAAGGAGGTCACCTTGATTCGAGCTCCCGCTGAAGGCTCGCTGGAACAGGTGGAACCCATCGCAATCTCAAGAAATTGGGAGGACCAGCTGCATTATGACATCGTTATATCAGGCAAATCATTCCCACTTGGTGCTCAAGTGCCCATAGCTTTCAAGCTTACTCCATTGGCGAAGGTGCAGTGTCATCGGATCAAGGTATTCGTGACCGAGAACATCCAGTACTATACTACCAACAAGCGTGTGCACCGTCTAGAACCAAATAGAAAAATCCAGCTGTTCGAAAAAAGGGCTGATGCGCCAAGCACCAGTGCTTTCCCAGGAAGCTCTATCCGGATCACTGCAGGTGGTGGTGTAGACTATGATGGACGGCAGGCCGCAGCAAGAGGCGACGAGAACGTTCCTCGAGACACGACCAACCTATTAGGCAATCTGGAAGGGGATCACAATGTTGGTCCTACTGAGATGGAATTCAGCGTGCAACTGCCGAGCTGCCACAACATGCGCGAAAGAGACAAGCTTTCGAGGCTTCATTTTGACACAACTTACGCAGGCATCCAGGTAAACCATTGGATCAAGGTAACCTTGAATGGCCATGATCCAACTCAAGTGCTTTTGCTGACCAAAGTTCTAGATCGTTATGAGACTATCAAAACCCGACGTTGCAGACCCAACAAAGCGCAGACATTTCGAGATATCTATCGATTCCCCATTCCATATTCTATCCTGCCGTGCGACCCAAGCCAACATCGCGCTACCCGCTTACACCTCCCCAGAATCCACCACCTTACTCACAGAACATTCATCCTGCGGATGTCCTGGTGCTCCCAGGCGACGTAATTCTCCTTCATCATTACTACCCACCCTGAACACCCTACAAGACGCCAACGCCAACATTTCGTCCTCGAGTACCGACGATGTCGCGCAAATCCACCTAGCCCGACCTCAGCCAGCCCATGTCCACGATCCCAACTCGGGTCAGAGTAGACCAATGCATCTACTTCGAAATCCATCTTTCAATCCACCACCCTTTGACGAAGATGATCCACCACCACCACTGATGACGCCTCCACCGAATTATGATAGTCTCGTCGACGGTGATCCACGAAGTGGGCTCGCAGATTATTTTACCAGATTAGCATATGAGGTTGGTGAAGGCGAAGACAGATCGGGTAGCCTTTCACCATCTTCGAGGATGGAATTACCCCTCACGCCTGGTGGAAGGATCAACAGAAGTATGGACGAGCGGCGTACTTGGATGCCACTTAGTCAATCAATCGCCCAATAACACAAGGCCTTTTGAATCCCATGAGTCTTATCGACAATTCATATGGTGTGAATAAATCAGGCATTGGCTCCGGGAATTATTGGTATAACAAAGTATGGACAGGATACGGTCTACGAGCATTAAGCATTGCAGATTTCGAGCTTCTATACCATTTTTGACCCTTTGTTTGCATAGCGATTGATTTCTGATATCCCAAACATGTATGATATACGTCCCATTCGTCAACAGTTTTACTCCTATACCAAATATTCAAGGAATGATTGATTCCTTGGGTATTATCAACGATCAAATGACGCCAAGCGCAGGATCTTGTCTTAGCCTGCTCAAAAAAAGGCACGTAGGGCTGACCAAAGCTCCCGAGCTCCCATGCCAACATTTATTTTTTTGAGCTTCAGTATTCACTGTTCTCATCTCAATGGCAACCAAACAGGCCACCCGGCCTCTAACCAAAATTCTGTTGGGGAGGGTAGCCCCATGTTCAACCTCCACGGTACTTCGACGCACCCTTACCACTAGTCCTCGCTTGACGAACCCGCAACTGCAGCTGTCACGCGCTCTAATCAATGCTCCAAATACAACACGAATATATCTCTCACGTCCCTCCCCTCTACACCAATCCTTCCGTCGCTCTTACGCAGATGTCCTCGCTCCAAAGCCCAGGAGAAGGGTACGGACAACGCTCAAATGGCTGTGGAGATTGACCTATCTGGGGGCGATCGGTGGATTGGGGTACATGGGATATACAATCTATCTACTTCGGACACCGCAAGAGCAACTGGAAGCGGATCCCAGTAAGAAGACGCTTGTGATATTGGGTATGTGAGATTCCCGAGCTTGAAAGGTGAAGGGGTGGTGATAAGGATAATAACTTACAACGCACTAGGCACGGGTTGGGGAGCTGTGAGCTTGCTTAAGAAGCTTGATACCGGTAATTGAGTTCCAAGATTATCAAGATTGATATCTAATGTTTCTAGAAAATTACAATGTGGTTGTCATCTCTCCTCGGAACTTCTTCCTCTTCACGCCGCTTCTACCCTCATGTACAACTGGAACGATCGAGCACAGGTCCATCATGGAGCCCATCCGAAACATACTGCGTCACAAGAAAGCTACCGTCAAATACTACGAAGCTGAAGCCACAAAAGTCGACTATGAGAAAAGGGTTGTCCACATCAACGACGATTCTGAGATCAAAGGTGACACATCTTCAACCGAAGTCCCCTTTGACATGCTTGTGGTAGGCGTCGGTGCAGAAAACGCCACGTTCGGCATACCAGGAGTAAGGGAACATTCCTGTTTTCTCAAAGAAGTAGGCGATGCGCAACAAATCCGCAAGCGAATAATGGATTGCGTCGAAACCGCCTCCTTCAAGGACCAATCGCCTGAAGAACGCAAACGCTTGCTCCACATGGTAGTCGTAGGCGGTGGGCCCACAGGTGTCGAGTTCGCCGGCGAGCTCCAAGATTTCTTTGAGCAAGATCTCAAGAAATGGGTCCCCGAAATCGTCGACAATTTCCACGTAACCCTCGTTGAAGCTCTACCTAATGTCCTTCCAATGTTCTCCAAGCAATTAATCGACTACACTGAAAAATCGTTCAAGGAAGAATCCATTACTATTCGCACGAAAACCATGGTCAAGAACGTCACCGACAAGCACATCGAAGCCGAGTATACGAAACCAGACGGTACCAAAGAAAAAGAGATCCTCCCCTACGGCCTTCTCGTATGGGCCACGGGCAATGCCCTCCGACCCGTCGTCAAGGACCTGATGTCGCAGATCCCCGCGCAAAAAGATTCCCGCCGTGGCCTGGCAGTGAACGAATACCTTGTCGTCAACGGAACTGAAAATGTTTGGGCAGTCGGCGACTGTGCCATCGCGAATTACGCACCCACAGCTCAAGTGGCATCTCAGGAAGGCGCTTTCCTTGCTCGACTATTCAACTCCCTAGCCAAAACCGATACAATCAATCAGGAACTTGCTGTCCTTTCCCAGGAGCAGTCAAAAGCGAATGGTGAAGCTCGAACAGCGATCTTCGAGAACATTAAAGCCTTGCAGAGGCAGTTGAGGAGAGTGAAGCAAATTGGGCCGTTTGAATACTCGCATCAAGGGAGCCTGGCGTATATTGGACATGATAAGGCTGTGGCGGATATTAGTTGGTTGAGTGGCAATTTTGCGAGTGGGGGGACAATTACCTACTATTTGTAAGTGCTCTTTGAAAATTCTTCATACTAGGGATCAAAGCTGACTGGAATGTCTGCAGCTGGAAGAGTGCATACGTCAACATGTGCTTCAGCACTCGCAACAGGCTTCTTGTGTGCGTGGACTGGTTGAAGAGTTATATTTTCGGGCGAGATGTTAGTCGGGAGTGATTGATCACCTAGCCATCCTTTCTCAGCAGCATTCTGCAATATCTGCTTCTATGTCGTGTTTCTTATAGACTGATACCTCTGTGCTCATAACCTGAGCCTGTTCTCCGCTGTCGTATATGGCATTTCCCTCTCGATAGACTGATTACTGTTCCCAATCTCTTCTCGTCCATAGACTTGACTATATTATTCATTTCGAGCACATAATCTAGTAGCGAGCTACTTATGCCACAATTTCCGCAGCCTACACCTTCACTCCATCCAACTTCAAATATCACCCCAACCCTAAAGAAATCACATTTGCCCTCCAAATTCAAGCACTACCCCAACCCTAACCCCAACCTTAACCCTATTCCTATCTTCCTATCCACGTTCCTGATCCATCCAACCT
>JASZXT010000256.1:0-33588 GCA_035521555.1 Lecanoromycetidae sp. Uapishka_2
ACCCTACTCTTGAACTCCGACTTCCTCTCTCCCCTATCCCCAATCCCCCTTCCTTTCTCTTCTTCCCGCCTATCCAGCAAAGTACCAGGAAGAGCCAAATTAGGAATACTACTCTCCATCGTAAACTTCTCCGGCAATCTAGACGGTGTCATCGGCCCCCTAAGCGGCGTCTTCCCACCCATAAACGGCGTACCAGGACCCGGTGTCGAGGCTTTACTGAGCATTTCGTCGTAGAAGATCTCTAGTGCTTTTGCGTTGTGGCAGAAGGCTTCGAAGTCTCTGAGTAGATTTTCCACTTTGAAAGGTGTAGTTGCGGATTTGGTATGCGGGCTAGTGGTTGGATGGGGTGTGTTATTAGCAAGAGGAGGCCCGCCGGTTGAAGCAGGGACATCAAGAGTAGCTCGCACGGAGGGCGAGTTGTGTGGTGATTCGCGTGGTGAGTCTTTGAGATTGTGGGTATTAGTACGATGTGGACTTGACCTATAGAAGCCGGGTCCACGATGTAGGTCAGATTCAGGGGTGCCTTCGATCCTCGTTCCTTCCTGAGAGTACCCAGAGGCCAATCCACCGCGGTTGTTGTACAGTCTGTTTGCCAGCAGCAAGAAGTCGCCTTCATCAGTGATCTGCGCGATAAGCATACCTGAGCGATGAATATACTGCGGATATCGGTACAGAGGCTTGCCCCAAGAGTAACTGACGTCGACGTCTGGGGGGAAGTCCGAAGCAGCTTCGAAGTCTAGAACGAAGTTGAAGCGTTTCATGATGGCTTTCTGGTAAAAGTGCTTTTCGGTCTTAGGCTGAGGATTAAAGGAAGTGGTGTCAAAGTAGCTCTGCGGTTGCCTTACTGGGGGCGCTTGTGTAAGCTTCACCGAGTAAGGGGCCCGAAATGGATGGGTGCTAGTGATCGAGGAAGCTTCACCGAGGGGCACTTCGACAAGACGCAAGCCGAAGCGATCAACCGATGTAGCCCATGAAATGACAGCATCTTGAATGAGCTTCGGAGTAGTATTCATCCATTCGACTCGTATATGGTAGCAATTGTCGGGATTGTGCAGTCGATCGTAGTGAAGATTGATGAGCTCAGGTCTGTAGGATCGTTTGCGGTGATCAACATCGTAAAGAAGTGACTTGGAGAGAGCAACTCCAAGATTTTTCTTTTTGCCAGCGGCAGATGTGTCATACTCAAAGGACTCTGATATGGAGCTGCTGTTGGAGTGCGCGCGCGAGCGGCCAGTGCTGGACGGATCCCTGGGCGGGTCCTCCGACATTGGTGTCGAAGGCACGCTCGCCTTGCCTCGACCGAACCAACCTCTAGATTCTCTTTGTGCGCGGTATTCATCCGCAATCTGGTAGAAGTAATTGCCGTCGCGGAAGTTGTGGCGCTGCTCGACGTGTTTGAACATGCCGCTCTTCATGAGGTCATTGCCTAGATCCACAGCTTCATCGCGAGTATCGACATCCCGGAAATTTTGGAGCAGCCATGATGTGAGCTCAAAGCCGATGAAGCAATTGTAGTGTAATCGCCAATGCCATCTTCTGTCCAGCATCCGCACGCCCTTTTCACTTTGTATAGTTGCAGCCAGATCTGCAGTCTTGAAGTTTGCACGTTGGTACAGGTCTGACTCTGGGAGCAACTGCACGGTTCTTCTAGTCACATCGCCTTCGGCCACATTCTCAAGCTCGGCGGCGACGATCGCAGACGGATTCCTTGTCTGGTACATGATGTCAAGTGGATTAGTGTCCTTCTTGTTTCTGAGCGGGGCTTGAAAACGCCTTTCGTCAGGTGGGATGTAGCGAAAGCGTTGCCAGACCTGCGTAAGCTTCTTGATACCCTCAAGACGAATCTCTTCTTCGTCATCCTCGTTCCTCGTTTGTGGTGTGCGGCGAGCGCTCGAAGGAGCATCCACTGGGATGAGCACGAACCGAGCCCGCCAAGGCCGTAGGCTCTCCACGAAGTCCTCCGCCTTTGGTTGTTCATGACCGGCAATGAATGAGTCAATCATCTTCCAATCAAAGATTGCCTTTTGTGGGGCTATGGTCACTGATTGCACGTCATACTCATCCGAGAGCATGGAGCGAATCGCCGGTTTATAAAGCAAAGAATTTGCCTCTGTAAAGTCGGTGGCAGCAACACCATAGCGGGTTAGTTGCTGAATTTCGACTCTCTTTTCCTCTTGTCGCATCACTTTGTGAATGGTGCTGCCTCGAGACAAATAGATTGTATCTCCGGGCTGTGCTAGTATTTGATTGTTGAAGACTTCGAACGACGGCAAAGGTGCAGAAGCCAAATTGGTGCTCTTCAAAAGTCGGTCACCTACAACTATTTGGAAGCCTCGCGACAAGCGAAATGAGATGAGCTCTGCGACGAGTGATCGAGGACTCTCGGAATGACTCCTGTCATTGGGTACGTCGACATGGTAGATGCTCTGCTGATATTCGTCTGCAAGCTGATCGGCGGACGGAAAGTCCTCAGTTGTTAGAGGTACTGCAGCAGGGGAGCAGAGCGACTTCCATTTTATCTGAGACGTTTTAAGTGGGCGAGGGAAAATGTGATGCCATCTCCCAAGGCGTATCCCCAGAGAAGCCTTTGTCTTCGAAGGGTTTGAGGGATTAAGGATGGTCAACCAAGGAGCCAATTTGGTGCTCGGTGACAATGTGGTAATCGGCTGGTCGTCATCGGCGTCGTCAGGGTCCGTCAAAGGATCGTCCCGCTCCACCTCTTGAACATCTTGTAAAGCATCAAGTCGATGCTTCATCTCTGTAGTGTTAGCACGATGGCTACTAGGTCGTTGCTCCATTTTCCCTTGCTCTTTGATCTGTATCGCAGTGCCTTTCCTGATGGGAATCGGACGAGAGGAGTGCTGAGACTCCGATTCGGAAGAGTGAGCTGGATCTGGGCCTTTTGCGTCTGCTTCCTGAGGTTGCGCGCCACTCCTGTCCTCACCGCGCATTTCCTTTGCTGGTGTAGTCGTATCAAGCTTTGTTTGAGTCGCTGTGCTTCCCTTTTGAGGTGCTTGGCTCAGTGTCGACTTGACTTCACCATGGTCCGTAGTGGTACTGGCGACAGCTTTAGGGGCCCCAATACCAAGTCCTCGAGGGCCAAAACTAATCTTGCGGGAGGTAATCATTGGCTTTGGAAGGGTCAACTGATCATTTGCAGTTCCCTTAGCGAGAGTTTTGTTCCCTGCAGTCTTCGTTTGTGGGGGTTGGCGCTCTCCTGGGTGATGCTTTAGCCGACCTTCTCCATCAGCATCTGAGCCATAATGGTCATGGATAGAGGTTCTGCGACGGGTTTCGACAGAAGTTCCGAGCAGAGACGGGCTATAAGCGCTCCGTTGACGGCTTTGTGAGCGGCGTTTCGCATATCGTACCTTTCGTGCTCGCTTTCTGGCTACCAAAGGATGGCGGAAGACCAGATCATCGTATTCATCCATCCAATCGAACAAAGAGCTAGGCAAATGGAGGTTATTTGATTCGTGAGATAAGAGGGATGATGACGGTTTTGAAGTAGGGCCGCTATATTGCGTCCGCTGAGACTCGAACGATCTCGATATCGTATGTATGTCACCAGACTGTGTTGGACTTGGCTTGTGCTTGGATGATGGTAAATGCAACTGGGCAGGGGACGGGCGGAAAGTCTGGGATATTTGTGGAATGGAGATGTTGCTCACTGCATTTTCCATTACGCCCATCATTTGTACTTCATGCATTCGCACTCTCGGGATGAAAGATTTGTGCTGGGGTGCGTTGAAATTTGACTTTTCGTTGAGCTTCTCTGTAGTTGGAGCTTTCCTGTGATTTTCCTCGAGCGCAGAAGTCCAAAATGAAATGTCAATCCAGTGCGGTATACCGTAACTCCACTTTCGCTCAGAGGAAGGCTTCCGATTTCTTGTGTACTGCTCAATTGTCTCCTGCGACTTTGAAGCAGCTGGCGGGGTTGGCGTACCAGAATTCGTCACGAGGCTACCTGTTGGGGTATTGGACCCGGTCCTAGCAGGCCAGTGTCTGCCTGCTATTGTATCCTCGAGTTCCATTCGAGGAACCTGGTATTTGAATAACGGGACAGAATGAAGCGGCATCCTCGATAGACAGACCAAGTCAATTCCTACGCCGTTGTCGATCAGGTTGTCCGTGGTGGCAACAAGAAGGCCGTATTCTACTTCGAACAAGCCCGCGCTTGGGGAGATCACCACGATGGAAACTCCAGTCCTAACAAGATCACGATCTATATAGTCGGAAGAGAACTGCGAAGAAGCCAGATTGATTGCTTCCAGGACATTCCCCTTTGTCGCTGCTGACGGCTGGCCAGCTATGACATAATCAGGTGCTCCAGCCAACGCCGAGGAAAGACCTTCTCCCAAAGGAAGATGGTCACCCGAGTTAGGTGTTCGTACTGATATGTCCCGAAGGAATACCTTGAACTCCTTTTTCAATTGATCGAGAATGTCTGTCCATTGGCCGCTAGCCATATCACTGACCACAACCCGATAGAAGTCCTTGAAATTAATGTCTTCGTCTCGCTTAATGACCGTCTCTGATTCGGATCCTATCTCTGATAAGACTCCTTCGAATCTGTTATCGTAGATCATCCTGGTAAAAAGCACGATACTAACAAGATGCTTGACCTTCAAATCTTGCCATCTCTTGAACAACTCTGGCAGGAATCCATTGATGACTTTGTCGAACATAATTTCGCCAGTCCCTTCAGCATCAAAATCCCACATCTCCTTCGACATTTGAATAAACAACACATATCGTGCAGACTCACTACGAAAGACGGGTTTGGTATTTGCATGGAAAAAAGCAGATTGTACCTTCTCTCCATGGATGAATACTGTCTTGATTGTAGCGTTGATAGACCCCATGAATTGTATGATTTGACCTTTGTAGATACATGTATTGACCAGATCCGTGGATACTAGACGCCACATATCTGCACGGGCGAGATATTGGTCTCGAAAGACGATCTCCACGTGGGATGCGTAGCATTTGGAAGGGTCTACCGTAGAGACTAACACCCGATTACCTTTGTCGAAGCCAAATGCTCGAGCGATTCGCCGAGAGATGGATACTTGTAGGCCCGGCTGCTTTGAGAGCAATATTTGAGACACAGCTTTGGCAGCGAAGAGGTAGTGCTTGGTCGTGTCGATATCGTCGTCATCGACTTTGCTATTCTGATCACCGCCATCCTGGGCTTTGAAATTCTCCTTCAGAGCATGAAGCTGCAACAACTTTCCCTCTTGGATGGAATCGCTAGCCAATGGATTTAGAATAACATCATCTTTTGAGAAGTTCTCTTCATGGATGGACAAGGTGAATAATTTCTGTATAGGGATATCCTGGGGTGACTCCTCGGTTGACTCTGGGCGTGCTTGCTTAGGCTCCCTCCCTTCACTATCTGCTCCATTACGCTGAAATTCCGCTAGGCTTCCTGTGCTTACTAGCCGTAGGTGGGAGCCACGTAAGGGCCCATGAGAAGTGCCTTGCGCGGTCATTTTACGTGACACAGCCCTCCAATGGTCTTACAACAATGGTATGTACATCTTAAAACATTTTGAGACACTAGATGGGGGTCCAATGTCTCATCAAGGTTGCACGGCTCACCATACCATTTTCTTCGTCAAAGAAGAACCCGAAGTTTGGGGTATCTGTCCGACGTGAATGAAGGAGGTATTTCGGGAATTTGACCTCCTTGATAGGCTCCTTGCTGCAACGAGGCAGACGAAGCTCCGTCAGATTGACAAAGAATACAGTAACTTCATTCAAAGTAACGTCTCGTCATGAATCAGATAGCACATGCAGAGCGTCTCCGATAGGTTCGCAGAGCGTGGAGCAAGAGGTAGTGACTTCCACATTGTAGACTACATGACAAGTTGTTGGAGGTATTTCTGGCACTGGCGGTGAAGCGCGCGGTCTTCATAGATGATGAGTCGCTGCTTCAGTGCTTCGCCACCAGACACTAAGCGGCTATAAGAAGGCAACGTATTCGCTGGGGGAGAGGTACAACATCGAAAAGTGTACGCCTCATCAATTTCGTGAAAATTGCCTGTTGCCTCTAGAAATATTTACTCGCCAGGTAAATCTCTTCTTCTTCCTCCCTAGTCCCTGTGGCTGTGTACGCTTCTTGGCGAGATTAGCGCGAGTTGCAGGCGGCCTAGGTCTGATCCACTCCTTAGAAGTAACAAAGCTAAGGTACCTCCTTACCAGGAGCGGGTGTCCCTAGACTCTAAATTACATCGTCGCGAAGGCAAACATACCAGCTTGGACAGCGCACAGTACCAAGACAAATAAACAGGCCTTGGTGCGCCTTGGCAGCTTGGCTTCAGGAGCAAAAACATCATCATCATTTCCTTCAACTACATGTATCTCAACTCTTTGCAATCCTCACATCGGACGTACCTTTTGACCTGCTCTACGTCCGCTTCCCGCCCCAGGCATTAAAGAAGAGCACCTGGCACAGTCAGGCTGCTTGACTAAGGATTCTTACCCCTGCCGCGGATCCATCTGACAGACCACTCAGCTACCTACTCAATCACACTCTAGCCTCCTCGTGCGCCCGTCCATTGTGCGCCTATTCTACGCAACTTCCCTGGACGCCTCACTTGCTCGTACGGTCGCCGTGCTGACCCCCCCATTCCAGAACAATAACAACAAAAGAGGCATCGAAGCCGTCGCGCCTCCCAGCGCATCCAAGTCCTTTCTACATCATGCGTAAGTACCGAAACCAACCTCAGGATTGTCAGAGTCTGGATGGCAATGCTCGATCTGAGCTCATGAATATTTCTCTAGACAAATACCGCGCCGCTGCTCGCAATGCTGCTTGGTACAATGCCGAGGGCGACCCACCAACCTACAACCCATTTCAAAAGATTCATAAACGGCCTGTGCCAGGCGGTGATGATCCGGAAAACGGTCATGCTTTGACCCAATCCCTTTCAGAGGGAAACATATTTGGTGATGCGCATAAGCAACATCGCTCGCCGATGTTAGAACCCAAACATGCGACAACAATGCCCTCGTCGTCCGGAGACTTTTCAGACAAATCACCTGTGGATGGTGATATACCAATGACTGACGTGCAAGACATGGCAATCGGGCATGAGAACGATCACTTTGCCCACCAGAATGAAAAGGACATTGGGCTTGAGCACGAGAAGGGCGTGAGCCAGGACAGTCAGGATAGTCAAGAGTCGTCCCCACCTATCAGTGATTCAATCGCAGTGGCGTCGACCGACTCACAGATTGAAGGGCAGGGCACGAAGAAGCGACGAAAATTTGCATTCATGGGCAATCTGGGCAAGAGCGGGGAAGAAAAAGAGGGCAAGAAGGAGGCAAAACGAAGAGGTCGATCAGCGTCGTGGTTGAAAAGAGACAAACAGACCTTCACGGCTGTTGGGCAATTCAAGGCCACGATCCTCAACTCTTGGGTCAATGTGCTATTGATATTCGTTCCTATTGGTATTGCGGTCAACTTTGCAAACGTACCACCTGTCGGAGTCTTCGTCATTAACTTCATCGCCATTATCCCGCTTGCAGCTATGCTGAGCTATGCTACTGAAGAGATTGCCATACGCACAGGAGAGACCATTGGAGGGTTACTTAACGCCACTTTTGGGTATGTTTTAGTTTGGATTTACAGGAGATATCATTGCTAACTTCGACTATAGCAACGCTGTCGAGCTGATCGTCTCCATCTTAGCTCTTGTCAAGGGCGAGGTGGACATCGTTCAGGAATCCTTGATTGGCAGTATCTTGTCTAACCTTCTTTTGGTCATGGGAATGTGCTTTTTCTTCGGAGGACTCAACCGTGTTGAGCAGCATTTCAATGTGACAGTGGCTCAGACAGCGTCAAGCCTGCTCGCTCTGGCAGTTGGAAGTTTGATCATTCCTGCAGCTTTCCAAGCCTGGGCAGACGGAAGCCGTAAGCCTGAATCCTGAATATACCCTATCTTACTTGACTAATGCTATTTTCGCTATCTAGAGGCACTCAAGTCTGCAAATATTACTGAGCTATCCCGGGGAACGGCTATACTACTCCTTGTGGTATACGGCTGCTACCTCTTCTTCCAGCTCAAGACACATGCCTCGATGTATAATACACCCAGCCCCAAGGTCGAAAAACGGCGACAGAAGCCAGAAGAGGGTAGCTCGGTCAAAAATCTTGCCTTCATGGGTGGTAATCTGTCCGCTACCGCTGGTGGCTCCATTACACAGGAGAGGCCTGTGCGGGAGCCCGAGGAGGAGAGCGAAACACCTCAATTATCGAAATTCGTCGCACTCTTTACCCTCGCCGCTTCTACTGCTCTGGTTGCAATTTGCGCGGAATTCATGGTCGATAGCATCAACGCGATCACACAGTCCGGAACCCCATCGCGAACATTCGTTGGTCTGATTCTGCTCCCAATTGTCGGCAACGCTGCCGAACATGCTACCGCAGTGACAGTTGCCTGCAAGGATAAGATGGACTTGGCCATTGGAGTGGCTGTGGGCTCCAGCATGCAGATCGCACTACTTGTGATCCCATTTACGGTTGTACTCAGTTGGATAATAGGTCCGAAGGGCAGTCCAAATGCAGTCCCACCAATCGCCCCAGCGTCTATGAATCTTGCCTTTGATGGATTCCAGATCGCCGTCCTCTTTGTTGCTATACTCCTAGTGAATTATTTGATCCAGGATGGGAAATCGCATTGGTAAGCTTTTCTCCCTCAAGTCTACGACTGCGCTGATTGTCATCTAGGCTCGAAGGCGTCCTCCTACAGATTCTTTATATGATAATTGCCATTGCCGCATGGTCTGTATCAACTGATCTGATATCTCACCAATTGCGCTGACAGATCTCCCAGGTTCTACCCACCAGATAATCCAGCCACCCTTAACACACGATAGAATTGGCTCCTACGACAGTACGAAAATCTTGACTGTGAAGACTTTGCTGGGCAGAAGGCCAGCAGAGATGTTTCTTGAGCTCCCCAAGTCAAGCGACCTGCTGTCGCTCTTGGGCCGGAGTCTCACACACGCGGCCTCGAAAGCATTTCGAGCCTATCCTGGGACAAATACACTGCAATGCTGACTGGTTTTGGACAAGGCTTTGGAATTCATGCGCAGACAGCATGACCCAATCATACACTACTTTCCACATGCCACAACCCTTTTCTTCGAGCACGCCCTCATCGAATACTATTGAAGCTCAGGACACTCTACCACTAGCCTCTCGCCAACAAAACCCTAATCCTCCTCTCCCAACAAAACGAGCATCCACCATCATACCTCCGAACATTGCCACTTCGGACATGACACGACTTATACGAATTCTCTAGTGTTGGGCTTTCAGTTGTGAAGCTGGCTTCATAGACCATTTGCCTCGCGGCGCGGCGCGTTGGGCATATTGGACTTTCTTCAAAGGCAGAGTTTAGGGCGTCACAAGGTTACCATACCGGTTTCCGTTGTACATACTTCCCAGATTCAGCTTCATAGGACACTTTGTCTACGCAGAACATTTGCTTGCGCTTGGTCTTCAAAATAGCACTGAATCATTCAACAACCCATAATGCTATACCGTGATCCTTTTACTCTTCAGCAGACTACTGTCTAGATGGTACGTCAAAGACTCTCATCTGCTCCAAACTCCCTTGGAATTGCGGGCATATGCTTCCGTTATGGGCCTTGGCGTTACTGACATTCGTCTACAGCGCCTTCTTCTCTGCTGCCCTTTCCATTTCTTGGTCCTCGTAGATGGAGGCCATACCCTCAAGTCTTCGGTTTTTCTTAGCGTGTATCACTAACGAGGATGTGTAGCCCTGCTCTGGTTTAACGAGGGAGTATGTGAGTGTAATGTGCTGCTTCTTTCGTTAGTGGGAAAAGCTTGCTGACGCTTTGCTTTGGATTACGTTTCTGCATGCTGGATCGTTTCTCCATCGTCCAAATCTATACGTTACGGACTTTGATCGACGGCTGGTCTGTGAGATCAATTGATGTCAGCTACAGCAGGCGAAGTACGACATGAGCAGCCAGATGGCTAATCAGGGAAGGATCTCGCAGCCAGCTTCGAGGAACGCCTTATATTCATGTTACAGATCTGGGTAAGAGCGATAATGGAGCGATATCAGTGATATCAAGCCCTTCAACATCCTCCAAAGGGAATTCTTAAAGCACCTACGAGCACCATGATTCCATGCACTAACGCTTTCACTTACCTCGAATTGTCGAGATTTAGCGCAGCTCTAGCGCATATTCACAAGTTCGTGGGTACTATACCCATCCGTGCCATCTCTTCGGCACACTTCCCTCTCTTGGCGGTGTGAAGAAAAGGATAACAAGTCAATGGACGCCATACTTTCACGGTAGGATCCCTCTCAACATTTGGTCATTCATTTAGAAGCAGCTGCGATTCTGGGCATATCTGGCAACAACCCCATCTTTTGACCCTCCAACTCCCTCAATCCCCTTCCTTCTACTGCTTCTACTTGTTCATTACCCTACATTCATACAGCATTACAGTCATCTTGTTGACACAGCGTCATACATTTCCCGCGGTAGACTCCTTTTCGACATTCACTTCGAAGGACTAGCTTCCGTCTTGGGTGTATCAAGCAACAATCCCATCCTTCGACTCTTCAACTTCCTCAACCCCCTTCCATCCACTTCATCTACTCCCTTGTGAATCCCACATTCATACACATCAACATCCGCGGTAAGCTTCCTTTCCGACGTTCACTTCGAAGCACTAGCTTCCGTCCTCGGGGTATATCTACCAGCATCCTCGCCCTTCAACTTTTCAACTTCTTTCAACCACACCCCGTTTCTACTTCTTCTACTTCTTCTTCATGCCTACATTCAAATACAGTTACAATCATCTCGTCGATACAGTGGCATAGTTCAACTGTTTTGCTGCTTGTCGCTGCTTCTTTGAGAGCATAGGTTCGCAAAGATTGCATCTTGCCAGCGCTAAAGGTGAGCCACATTACTCCCACACACCACGTTGCGACCCCATCTTTGGAGCCCTACATCCATCCTCTTTTACTATCTTCCTCATCCTTCACTTTCTAGCTTCAACTACAATCTTTCCCATACATTCTTCCTCCCTCAGACTAGTCCACTCCTCAAGCAACATCCTCACCTCAGATCCCTTGGCTTTCCTTTCTCAACATCTTGTCTCTTACCTTCCTTCATCTCACTCCATAGCAATCAGTGACTCAATTCTATCACATGGGCCGCTTCATCGTCTACGCAAAGTCTACCTCATTGCCCGCTCAACGTTCACGCTGAAATTCACTTCTAAGAAGGGTTGCAAATTCTTTTGCCATATCAACCACCCTTGGATTTCACTTCGTTCACGCAATCAGTCATTTGCTCTCAGCTCACCCATCACTCTTCGCCTTGCAATATCTACTTTGGCGCATCTGCCACGCCTTTACTTGAACTCACCTGCATCTTGCCCCCTCCTTCGAGTACCAATTTCAATCATCACAGGACACCATGTTCCATTCTTGACCTCAGACTTTACTCAACAAGTCATCAATAATATAAGTACGTATACTCCATTAGCCAGCCTGCCACACCCACCTCAAAACCGCTGCTTACTCAATTTGCTGACCACGCTTTGGAAAATTACAGAGACTGGTCAGCATGAGTCCCGAGAGCGCCTCCTTAGCCGAAGATCATGGCGAGACCCCCGCAAACAGTCGAGACGCTGAATCTATTCAATATGAGAATGGAGATGATGTTCTGACGACAACAGAGAAAGCAGAGCGTATCAAAGCGCTGTTGCAAGGCCAGAACAGCACAGCAACAGAGACAGACACGATTATCAAACAAGAAGAAGAAAGTTTCCTCCCAAAGTCGGATCGTTTTATTCCGTCAGAGGTCATCGATCTCTCGGACGATGATGATATTGTGGAAGTGCCAAGGAACCCTTCATCATGGCGATACGGAAAAACCATGGACGACGGTATGATTGTCCTCTCCGATGGAGAAGACGATTCAGAGGTAATCATCCTACATGATGATGGATCCACGACTGTGACCATCAAGCAAGAGAATCAAGAGGTTGAATTCCTGGGGGCTAACAAGGGCATGGTCGACGTTTCTGCGTCTGAATCCGACTCGGAGGACGAGCCAGTTCCTGCGCCAAAACCAAATCTGGGGCGGCCATTTTTGCGGACTCCAAATGTTAGAACCCTGCGCACGCCAGAGGAGATTGCTAAGATGTATTCAATGCAACGTTTGTTGGCTGCACAAGCTCTTGGGAAGGGAGTGCCAACAGGGGCTGGCGCCATGTTTAAGATTCCTCAGGGTACACTACCTACCAACTCAACGCAAAAATCGGGAGCAGATGATTTTGCCTGGATGAGCGACACTGTTGTTCCCGAAGAGAACTCCGGCAACGAATTCCAGATCCTCAAACAGAAGTACCGAGCCAAGAAGAAAGCCCGCAAAAACACCTGGGAAGATGACGTAGAATTCAAGAAAGCCCAAGACAAGGAAAACATCCGTCTTAACAAACTCGTTCGAGAGGCTCAAGATAGTGATGAAGATCAAGCAGAAGAAGGCGAAGATAGCGAGGATGATCTCTTCGTTTCCCAACGTCATTCCTACCCATCAAAGCGTTCATATGCTGTGACCTTTGACGATGATGAAGATGGCGATAATGAGACAGGCCCTGGCGACACTTTGAATGGCAAACGACCTAAGCCGCACAAGCCTAGCAAAGTCAAGCGCCGAAATTTCTTTGAGAAAGAGCTTCGAAGTAACATGCGAGCAGGCTTTGAAATGGTTATCTATAGAGAACTCAAGAAGGAAAGAGTCGCCGAGGAGAAAGCTGCCGAGAAAGAGATTGCACAGTCTGAGACGAAGGGCAAAAAGAACAGCAGGAAAGTCAACCCACTCCCAAAGAGATCGAAGGTCACAAAGACTGGCGCTACAGTCGACATTGGCAGTTTAGTCTCCAGCAATGTCTACAAGGATGCAAATGCAAACCTCGGTTCCCGCATCGCGCCTGTCATGTCAGAGAAAAAGAAACGTGATGCGCTCACCTCTCTGGTTGCCAGTGTGCCCCTCGAGGAGAGAAAGAGGGCCACGACAGACATGAACGAGATCAAGCGGGCTACAATCATTCTAGGGGCAGGTAAGGTGCTTCCAGATGGGAAAGGTGGCTGGGCTTTCAAAGGCATGAAATCGTCGCTTTACCATTACCAAGTCCAAGGAGCGGCACGGATGAAAGAGAGAGAAACTGGTGCTCATCAGCCTTTGGGGGGCATGCTCGCTGACGAGATGGGCCTGGGCAAGACAGTGATGTGTTTGAGTTCTATGATTGCTAATCGTCCACCTCCGGATGACGAGTATAGGTGCACGCTGATTGTATGCGCACCAGCTCTGCTAACTCAATGTGAGTAATTCGCTTTTCAATGATGGAAGACGCTTCAGTCTGACAGATTACAGGGGAGGAGGAGCTTGATAAACACATTGAAGAGGAGGTCTTCCCTAGGATCATTCGACATCATTCTGGGACTCATGTGTCTGGAAAGGGTGCTGCTTTGGAGATGGAGAGAGCAAACATTGTGTGAGTAAAGTCAGCCAATTCGCAGGACAGTGCTGACTTAACTAGATTGACTACCTACCAAGAAGTGCGTATGACCCACAGCTAAGTAACAGGTCTGACTGACGCTCGAAAAGGTCATCAAGTCATACCCAAAGTGCGATATCCCGAAGGAAATCAAGGGTCTCGAGAAAAAGGAGGAATGGTGGCAAAAGTATTGGGACAGAGAACGTGGTCTTTTGCATCGAGCCCAATTCTACAGGATCGGTAAGACATAATTCTCAGTCGATTACTGAACAACCAACGCTAACGTCTCGCCAATAGTGCTTGATGGTAAATACTCCATCAAACCGCCAGACTTGCTCACTAAGGGCGCTCTAATAGGTGGAACAGAAGCTCAAGCTATCAAAAATCACAAGTCTCAGACCTCCATTGCCTGTCGAGGCCTTATGGCAAAGCACCGATGGGCCATCTCGGGCACACCCATCCAAAATCGCCTCGAAGAGCTGTACCCTTACTTTAAATTCTTGAGAGTCAGGCATACTGGCTCTTTTGCTGTCTTCAGGAACAATTTCTGTGAGAAAGGAAGCACTGATTGCAATAGACGCTTGCACGCTCTGTTGGACCAAATGATGATCAGAAGAACGTATAAGGACAAACTTCTGGGCGTTCCATTGGTCTCGTTGCCCAAGAACACCGTGCATACTGAGAAACTTACTCTCAATGTTGTTGAGAAAACAGTGTATAACATGGTGCGCATGAGATGCATCAGAGCAATCAACAGGTAAGATGGCTTTCGATGAAGACGCTCGCTATTATTGCTAAGTATCACAGATTCGCAGCGCATGGAACAGTGGAGGAGCACATGAAGATGGTGATGGTGATTATACCCAAGTCTTGTTCAGAGACACAGTAACTCAGATTATCTAGATCATGTTTCAGCGCTTGCGACAAATGACGGCCCACCTCATGATGGTCCAAGAGCTCATGGAAAAAGAATACGAACTGGCAGACATAGAAGATATGTGGGATGAACTGGTAGCGGAAACAAATGAGAGCGAAAACCCCGAGAAAGACATGATGGTGGCAATCAAGAGGATGATCACAGTCAGGGAAGATCCCAGCAAAGCAGACCACCCGGGCGAGACTCCAAGCATCAACGGTAGCTATCAAAGCGGCCAGCCTAGGACGACTCCACCCAAGCAGCCGAGTACTCTGGCTTCAAAATTCGCTAGGATGCTTCGTAATTTCCGAAAAGAAGGACAGTGGACGGAGCTTCAGACTCATACGTTGTGCACAAGTTGCAAAGAGCCGCCTGAGGATCCCATAGTAACAAGCTGTTTCCACCTCTACTGCAAGGAGTGTCTATCCAATCTAGCATACGAAGCCTCTCAAAACGACCAAGACCGGACCGCTTGCGAAAAATGCAAGCAGCTATTCACCTCGAGTGAATCGTGCGAAGGTCTGAAAGAGTTAGACGTTGAAGACCTCACCGATAAAATTGCCGAGGAAGGCACCAAAAAGCCGCGATTCCAACTCACCATGGGGTATGTTGACCATGAAGACAAGATTCTGCTGTCAACCAAGACCACAGCAGTTGTGAAATTGCTTGAGCAATGGCTCAAGGACAATCCAGACAGAAAGATTATTGTATTCAGTGAATGGCATCTCGTGTGGGTATGGACCCCATTGAGTCTACTCAGATGTGCTCACTTTAATAGATTTCACGTCCTTGCGCGAACTTGCCAGCAGAAGAAATGGAAATATTGCCTCGTGAGTCAGGACATATTTGCTACAGAGGCGGCAGACTGACATTAATGGCTTCAGTACAATGGCAAGATGTCGCACAAGAGCCGCGACAAGGCGCTCGCGGACTTCAAGAGCATACCCGATATCAAAATCATGATTGCTTCTCTAAAGTGTGGCGGTCAAGGTATGCCAATACTCTACTTAATTGCTCCATTCAGGCGCCACTGACATTGTCAGGATTGAACTTGACAGTGGCTTCGAAAGTCATATGCGTGGATCTGTGGTTCAACAGCTGCGTCGAGCAACAGGGTATGTAACCGATGTTTTGACTCATACTAGTGCTGACAGACACAGCTTTTTGCCGCGTTTTCCGCATTGGCCAGACCGAAGAGACGTACATTACGAGATTCATGGTCGAAGGCACCGTGGACGCTCAGCTCGTCGAGATGCAAGAGACCAAGAGAGAGATCATCGCAGCTGCCATGGACGATAGGGAAGTACTCTCAAAACTCAGTTTGGAAGAGATCATGCGCCTCTTTGGGGAAGTGGCCTATGATGAGAACAGCAGACCCTTTATTCTTGTCGACGATGAGGAGGAGTTGCGCTCAAAGAAAGCTCCTAGACCAAAGGGTTAGACGGCTTGGTGAAAGCGCTGCACTGGGCGGACTTGATCTATTTTGCTTGCTTTGCTTTGTTTAACCGATATTCTTTCGCAGCTTGATCTCTTTACATATTTTGACACAACACCCACATTGAGGCTTACACTACGCCTAGCTTTAGCACTCTACCATTACGCAACATTGATGGCGACATTCCTGTAACTAGACATATGAGGAATACTAATCTTGAAGATTAGCACCAATGAAACGCACATTCATTCATTCGACCTACTATCGCAATATATGAGAGTTGACAATCTTCAACTTTGTAGATTTGCCCCTGCCAAGACCACGCGAAAAGCACTCTAGTTCTACGCGAAAAGTCGCGAGACGCGTGTTTTGGGCCTTTGACATTACACCCCACCAGCTGCTGCACCTGATAATTGCACACCCATCCATACAGACATCACTCCCAATATGTCTTCAATCGTAAATGGCCTCATTAATTCAGACAACCCAGATCTTGATCTTGCCCACGGCGCTCGAACAAATGGCGCATCAAAATTGGTCAACGGCCGAAGCGCCCAGCGCTCCTCTATACCACCTTCAGAGAGCAATGGGGCGCTCAGCGATGTTGAGGGCTTCCCAGATGATGAAATCGTTGGCGCTCGAGGTACAGACCGCAATCGACCTCGAGACCCAATGGCAAGAGCTGTACCTAGGGTCGTGGACAGAGTTGGCGAGAAGGTCGCAGAAGAGTTTGAGAGCTTTTTAGATCAGTACGTTTCCTTGCCAGGGAGGAGGAATGACCATTGCCAATGCGCATAGATTCATTGAGGACGTTACGCTCTCTGGTGCCCCTCCTTCCAGCGCTCTTACTAGCGATAAATACTACGTTGCCCAAATCCATGGCCTCCGAATCTACAATCTCTCAACTCTCTACGTGGACTTTCAACATCTCCTTTCCCTACAAAATCAGACACTTGCCAACGCAATTGCAAACGACTACTACCGATACCTACCCTTCCTCACACGAGCACTACACAGCCTAATTGCGAAATACGAGCCGCGATATTTCAAAGAGCATCGACAACCTACAAGCGCTTCATCACAGACTGGATCATCTGTTGCAGGCAATGGAGTCAGCCAAGCTGAGACTCAAGGGAGCAGAACAACGAATCAGCAGACGGATAAGCTGTTCACGTTGGCCTTCTACAATCTACCTCTCATCTCGCGGATACGGCAGCTGCGAACTGCTTCTGTGGGCAAGCTGCTCTCCATATCAGGCACAGTGACAAGGACATCAGAAGTGCGACCTGAGCTCTACTTAGCTACATTCATTTGTGAAGGTTGCCGAACAGTCATTCCTAACGTCGAGCAAACATTTCGGTACACAGAACCTACACAATGCCCTAACATGACTTGTGGAAATCGGCAAGGATGGCGTCTTGACATACGACAAAGTACATTCGTCGATTGGCAAAAGGTGCGAATACAAGAGAACAGTTCGGAGATACCAACAGGCAGCATGCCTCGGACAATGGACGTAATATTGCGAGGAGAAATTGTGGACCGCGCAAAAGCTGGTGAAAAATGTGTCTTCACAGGTACGCTAATTGTGGTGCCGGATGTGAGCCAGCTTGGACTTCCTGGCGTACGACCAGAAGCGACAAGAGACACTCGGAATGCGCCCCGGGGAGGAGATGCTGGAGGCAGTGGAGTTACTGGTCTTAAAGCGCTGGGGGTGCGAGATCTCACGTACCGAATGGCTTTCCTTTCATGCATGGTAACGCCAGACACTTCCACACCTGGACAGGCGGCGAATCAGCAACTCAACGGTCAATCTGGGAACATTCTTGCTTCTTTGAACCAGACTTCGACAGTCGACCCTCAGGATACTGGAGACCACGCTCAGGATGCGTATCTGCAGTCGCTGACGGCTTCAGAAATTGAGGATTTGAAGCAGATGGTGCACAGCGACCACATATACTCGAAACTAGTCAACTCCTTAGCGCCAATGGTATATGGTCATGAAATTGTGAAAAAAGGTCTTCTATTGCAGCTGATGGGTGGTGTCAGCAAAGTCACCCCTGAAGGCATGCAACTGAGAGGAGACCTAAATATTTGCATTGTTGGAGATCCCAGTACAAGCAAGAGTCAGTTCCTGAAGTAAGTATTACCCGTTCCTTCCAATGGATCCAAGGCTAACGATAGGGACAGATACATTTGCTCTTTCCTGCCTCGCGCAGTCTATACTTCCGGCAAAGCATCCTCAGCGGCCGGTCTCACAGCAGCTGTAGTCAAAGACGAAGAAACAGGCGAATTCACCATCGAAGCCGGCGCCCTCATGCTCGCAGACAACGGCATCTGCGCCATTGATGAGTTCGATAAAATGGACATTGGAGACCAAGTAGCCATCCACGAAGCCATGGAACAGCAAACCATCTCAATCGCGAAAGCCGGCATCCAAGCCACCTTGAACGCCAGAACGAGTATCCTCGCCGCCGCTAATCCAGTCGGCGGACGCTACAACCGCAAAACAACACTCAGAGCCAACATCAACATGAGCGCCCCCATAATGAGCAGATTCGATCTCTTCTTTGTAATCCTCGACGAATGCAACGAAAGCGTCGACAGGCACCTCGCCCAGCACATTGTCAACATCCACATGAACCGTGACGAAGCCGTCCAGCCTGAATTCTCCACCGAGCAACTTCAACGCTACATCCGTTTCGCACGAACATTCAAACCGGAATTCACCCCTGAAGCGAAGGCCTTGCTCGTGGAGAAATACAAAGAACTCCGCGCCGATGACGCACAGGGTGGTATTGGACGGAATAGCTACCGTATCACTGTCAGGCAGCTCGAGAGCATGATTCGGCTCAGCGAGGCCATTGCCAAGGCCAATTGCGTAGACGACGTAACTCCCAATTTCGTCCGCGAGGCATTCAATCTCCTTCGCCAGAGCATTATCAGCGTGGAAAAGGACGACGTAGAAGTCGAGGACGACGAAGACGAAGTCCTAAATAACGGCACGCGAGATCGCGATGGCGACTCCCCTATGGCCGATGGCGATAACGATGACGATGAAGGTGGCGATGGCGACGACGGCCCTGATGGTGCTGCGGCGCGGACTTCCGCGACACCAGCACCGAGTCGGAAGACGAAAATTACGTATGATAAATACATGGCTATTCTCAACATGCTGGTGCGGAGAGTGAATGAAGATGAGATGACGACTGGAGAGGGCGTCGAGCATGAGGATCTCGTAATCTGGTATTTGGAGCAGAAAGAAGATGAGCTAGGGAATGTGGATGAGATGGAGGGGGAGAAGGAACTTGTGGTTAAAGTGATAAAGAGGATGGTTAAGGTATGATACTTAACCTTTCTTTCGTTCATGTATTTGTATCTGGGACAAGTGCTGACTTGGGCAATAGGACAACATCTTCATGCAAATTCGTGGCGAGGGGTTAGATGGGAACGAGGGAAGTTCGCGAGATGCAGAGAAGGTTGTGTATGTGCTGCATCCCAATTGCGCCGTTGAGGAGATGTGAAGAGGGTGCTGGTTGTGGATGAGGTGCATGATGATAGTTGGGTATGAAAGCATAGGGTGATGGAAAGGTTGAGAGGTTTCAGGGCGTTGGGGTTGAAGTACAATACCTGGTAAGCAAATAAGGTGTTTGCTAGGTAGGTAGCCTTGCCAAATGCAACGTTACTGTCGTTGAGTCTATCTGATGTGCCATTCTCCGTATTTATGTGAGCGATATCAGGAGAATTCTCGCTAGGAACCTGGGCTGGTAACTGACAGCGAGAACAGCTTCTGCCCGATCGAATGTGCCCAAACTTTCATTGCCAGCTTTCCATGCTCGTTCGACCTTCAGATCACTTATTCTTTCTTTCGGCCAGTCAGGCTTCCAAGAAGAGAATGCATGGTGCAACTCCACCCTCGGGCATCATCACGCGCTCTCCCAACTGCACGAGTGCAGATTGTTCCGATGGGTGCGGGTGCACCCCAGACAGGTCGACGCTATCGCCGTCGCCGACGCCGTCAATGCCGGGTTTTCCTGATGCCCATCAAGACTCTTTTTTCAGAATGGTCTTCAAAAACAGGTCTCATAAGATAAAAACTTCATTATGATACACAGCTGAATTGACTGCTTTGCCCTGCTAAGTTATCGATGGGATATATGCAATAGCGATCCTGCTTTAGTACCAATCGGATTCGTGATATCTACCAGAAGAGCCTTGTTGTGCGGGTCATGGAATTAGTCAACAGTTGGTAATATCGCAGTGATCAATTACTTGCTTTTCATCTCTTACAATAGAATGTGTTTTGCTAATCCTCCGCTGCTTCGTTCATTCAGCATGGGCCTGTGTGATAACTTCAATACCAGACAGATTTCTCGTGAAATGGCGACTGGAAGGATCGAATGGTTTTGTGCATGATCTCTGTATACAGATACACTCACCAAAATCTCAACAATGAGCATTTGCTCCCTAGAATATCGACAGGTGCGCCCATGGTTGACATCATGGTATTTCCCTCACAAGTTGCAGCACCCAAATGATGCTTCGACGCCAATTGAGTATCATGATAGTACGAGTTGCTCAGTAGGAGGCTGAAAAGCAATCTAGAAACGCGCAAACAAGTACAATTGCTGCTCAATGTAGGTGCTCTGTGAATACGTTCGTAAAGCAGATAACGGGCTGGGTGCTTAAGATCCATGTGTCAACTTTTCCAAGGACAGCACTGAGTCACCCAGTTGGACCATCTCCGGCAAAAGCAGAATTTCTGTTGTTCCTCCCTCTTCCTTCGAGCTGAGTAGCTTGGCGGTTGCGGAATACGTCGTCTCAGATTGGGAAATCGCCATCAATGAATATATAGCCTAGAAACAAGCTTAATTAGGGAGTACTACAATAACGTCAACAAATATCCAATCCAGGAACAAGCATGACTAAGAAGTGGAAAACATAAGATGAGACGGACCTGTGGAAAATTGTGCATGATAGCATATATTAGACCGAGACATTTAATTCAGGCGTCCGAAATGGCGCTCGATTAGCTCAGCGGCAGAACGAAATGTTGCAGCCTGTCCAATATCTCTAGGTCCATCGTTCGAATCGGTGATTCCACATCAGAACAGACCCTATGCGGCACCTTTTTCGCTGCGGGAATGGTACTTTTTCCGAGGTTTTCTAACCTGTTGGCCAAGAAACTGACTTCTCATACGAAGGTGGCTGGTCTTGCGGCCTATTCGATGGATTCTCCTTACTTTGAACGACAGCCTAGCAGGGTTATGTCAATACGTGACTTTCTGCATGGCACAGGTCGGAACATTTTACCGCTTGTTAGTCCACAGGTAATCTGGAACCAACTGGACGGCTCGGTCGGATCAGAGCAGAACATCTCGGTCTCCTTATCGAATTGCGGTGTTTCGTGACGCTTAGACGTATATGGCGCTTGCAGCGTGGGTGTCCTGGACAAACTCAAAGAAAGAGATCTCAAGACGTAGACATTTTCAAAACTCTGCACATGAGTGTGGTCATACTAGGAGATTTAGGATGCAGAAACAGGAAACGTCCGAGGTGAACATGTCATATATCAAGTCCAGTCGATTTAGTCCAGCCATTATCCAGTGGATCAGAAATGCAATCATGCGCTAGTAGAACTTATAGTGGTCCATTTTTGCTCCTTGTTAAGATTTGAAATCAGACTAGCACCAAAACAAAATCTTGAGCAAGCATGATGACCAGTTTTTCATTCTCTATGCACCATTCCATAGGCCCCAAATTCGCGCTGCAGGGATAAAATCTATCGAGTTGAACAGCCGGTCTCCAATAAATTAAGCAAATATCCGTGCAGATTACCGTGGAAGCTGTTTACATGGCTGTCTCAACGTTCCATTGTGATCGGTGTGCTGTATGATGGATGAATGTTGGACGCGCCTTGTGCTAGAACTAGACCTAGAAAAGTCTTGGCAGGAACAACCTCACCAAATCTTCTCTAAAGCGCAAGAACACCTCTTCCTACTTCCCTCGCGCCCGGGCATTGATTGCAGTCGTTTGCTCCCAATCATGGGCTTGACAATTACTTCACAGGATGAAAAACATTCGCAGAGTGATCATCCTGGGCCCACTTATAATCTTGGCATTGCTTGGCTTCGCCTGGCAGCGACTTGCTCGACTTGAAAGCCGCAATGTCAGAGCAAACATACCAGCTCCGAAATGGTTCAGACTTGCTACTAACGTTACCAACTCCACTGCACTGGCATCTTCGCGCTATGATCAAACACTTGCCGCATTCTGGGAGAACCTGTCATCGGCATTGCACGACACAGCGCCGAAATGTATCCTCCCTACTGGGCCTATCGAGGCACCCATCAACAAGTTCGCCAGCGTGGGAAAGAACTTTAACTACCGGCCTGATCTCCTAGCTCTCGCTCCACAAGACGTCGAAGATTTGAAAGATGCGCATACACGATATGTGGCTCGGATAGAAAAGCTGGCGCCTCAACTACCATTTTCAAAGGGAACGAAAGGAATCGTGACGACTGCTGCTGGAGAGTTCATGCCACCTCTAATAGTGTCACTACGCATGCTAAGACGGACGGGCTCCAAGCTACCAGTGGAGGTCTTCATGGAGAACAGCACAGTGTACGAGCCAGACATATGCGAAGCGATATTGCCAAAGTTGAATGCGACTTGCAAAGTCATGTCAGAGATATTTGACACTGCTCCAACCAAGACTAACATCTCGAAGTACCAATTGAAGGCTTTTGCTATGCTGTTTTCCAGCTTCGATAACATGCTCCTGATAGATGCGGATAATATCGCCCTAGCAACTGCGGAGAATCTACTGGCAGACGAGCCATTTGTGAGCAGAGGTTTTGTGAGCTGGCCAGACTACGTGAGATTGACCCTTTATACTCGATGCTGTATACCGAGAATAAGCTGATATCAAGCAGTGGGCCAATACCGCTTCCCCCAAATACTACGAGATCTCCTCGCAGCCCGCCCCTGCTCCCTCTGCGCGTGCGTCCTCCGAATCTGGCCAATTACTTCTATCCAAGACCTTACATGCACAAACATTGCTGCTATCAGTCTACTATAACTTTTATGGCCCAAGCCATTACTACAAGCTCCTTTCGCAAGGCGCGGTCGGCGAAGGCGACAAAGAAACATACCTCGCCGCAGCCATGGCACTGAAATCCAATTTTTACACGGTGCAAGAGAACATCGGCACCCTAGGCTATCAGTTTGGTGACGCCAAGAATTTCAAAGGCTGCGGCGCTATCCAGCACGACCCTTCCGACGACTACCAGAAAAACGAGTTGCGGAATACAAAAGTCAGCAAAATCAGACCTGCTTTCATTCACGCCCAAACCTACAAAATGAATGCGGACACCGTCGTTGCTACTTTCCAAGCGGAGATAAATCAGCGAATGTGGGAGAATAAAAAAAGTATGGTGGAGCGTTTTGGCAGGGATGTGGAAAAGCAGATGTGGGCCGATACACTCTATACTGGCTGTCAGCTTGAGCATAGTTTCAAGGATTGGCAAGGGAAGAACGGGATCTGTAAGAGGATTGGGAGGGTTTACAAGTTCTTGTTCGACTGACCTTCCACGGAAACGTCAATGATCTATAGACGATGGGATTGAAAAAGTATATACAGCCTGCATTCGCCATGGAGTTCGCTGTGGTGCGTGGATAATACCCATGAAACGGAGCCGCAACGCATATACACGGAGTTGTAAACATGGACATGATGAAGATAGTAAGATTACAGAACTAATTTTCTGCTACTTTTTCGTTTTCTTTATAAGTTAGCTTACCCACTATCAGTCCTCTCCTTAGTTCCTGTCACAGCTAATATACAACAGAACATCTACTACCCACACTGCGCCAGTATATATTGTCACGGGTGCCTTACTCGTGAATACTGCTACCTACGAATCTGAACAGATACAGGCCCGGCTCTCTGGCCGGAAGACTGTAGTAGCGACTCCTGACCATGATCTCTTCCAAAGCGGCCTTTTTAAGTTCACCAGACCTTCTCATCCCGGATCTCCTACGGAATATCCTCATTGTCGAGCATATCCACGATTTCGCGTCATAACAACTTATGAAAATGGAAATCTCCGACCACGTGAGCTGAAATCTTGCAAATGACCAGAGCATCGTGGGAATATCTAATACATGATTGGTTCTTTTCCTTCTTCTAATTCAATCTTCCGGCTTTCGCTTTGAGGAATTCAAGCTCAATTTTGCTGTCGTCATAATAGGCGTTCCTGACTTGGGAGTAATTCTCGTTCTTGATGCCTCCCTTCACCTCTACTACTCGCGCATCTCTTGGTCGACGACCTAAAGGTCGACTCGGTTTCTGGGAAACACAAACTACGATGTGTCTCTAAGGTAGCCGAGGTTATAGTAGATGAGATAACGCAATTGCTTGCGGAAGCAGTCGGCAGCATATAAGAAGGTTTCGCAGACGCTAAGTACTAGGCCGAGAATATGACTTCCCCAGGGAAACGCAGGACTTTCTCTAATTTTCACATTACGCAGTCTTCATCCCATCACATCTATAGTCTGCACTTCTCTCTCTCACCAAGCAATCACACCAACAACGATCGCAACGATGGCAGGATCACCATGTTACGGCACAAATTTCGACTGTGCCTTCGACGCCTCGCTCCAAGCAGATCCCTTCAAGACTCTTCTGGTCGTCATCTTCCTCAACATATTCATTTTCGCCGCTGCTATATCGTTCATAATATGGATCATGGTGCAATATTTATTTGGGTTATATATCCCTCCAAAACGATTCCTGACGTACGTGTTCTGCGGCGATATAATGGCGATACGACTTGTAAGAGGAGAGAGTGAGAGGGAGAAAGCTATGGAAGAGGGAGTAAGTATTGCGCAGCACTAGAGACAGCAGTGGAATGACTTTGGCTTATCATCTTCAATTCGGGCAAATGTGATGGCGTCAACGCGAGATAATTTCATGTGAACCGCATGTATTACTGTTCGAAAATGCGCACATCTGGGAAGGGAATCATGTATTGAGGCTTGCATGCGAATGTCGATCAAAGAAGGAGGTCTTGGATATATGAGAAAAAAGTAATTGGCAAAGAGACTATCATTCCATACCTGGCGATGAGCGAACACTTCTCCACCTCCTAAATGCTTCTCCTACCCAAACCTGCACATAATTGGTTGGAAACCCTCTCCACATCCTCCTTACGCAGCCCAGATGGAGCGCCGAGACTGGAGACCAAGACCACGAACATCGACCTCGCAATTATATAATTCCAGAATTTGACTCTCATGATAGTGTTTTGACCACGCATCGGATATCTAATCTAAATCCTTTCCTGCCATATGCATTTAGGTAGTCGCCCGTCGTGGATATAATCAGAAAGAAAGTCTTTATCTTAAGACCATCTTGTTAACTCCATCTCAAATGAACGCAAAAGCCCTGCACTAAATAGGGGTTCTTAATGTAATTGCTAAACGTCTAATGGAGATGACTGGGCTGTCATGGACAGTCGATATGACTTTGCCAATTGTGGCATTAAAGAATCGAATCAAGCCTTGTCTAGTGAAGATAAATGATGGTTCTCACTTTAGCGAATGCTCTTGGAATACTTCAAATTTCCGTGTCCACAAATTTCGATTCTCTCGGATTCTTGGAACACCGTGCCCGTACTCTAATCTTCTGTAAGTTCTCTTACTTGACAATCGGTCTCTCGTTGCGTCTTGTGTGATCTTGTCTATGCTTGATTGGCCGACCTCAATGGAATGCTTCTTATTTGACCGATCGTACTCAATGTCTAACGACATTGTGATACTCATGAATGTGGGAATAGAAAGATGATAGTGAGCAAGAAAGGCACAGAAAACACTCTTGGCGATGACTCAAAGAAGAGTGGAAGGTGGGGAGATCTGGAGTTGACTTATATTAATTTGGGAAGGCGCATTGTCTTTCTGGGACGACACATACCTGCTCCACACCGCACATCCTCTCTTATGAAAGACAGTCATGATGATGTCTCCGTGTACTGAAATCTATCAATCACTCCATTCCAATTGTACCAAGCTCTTCCCAGGGAGTTATCGTAGCGTCATTCGTAGGTGCTTGCGGCCCACTGTCTTCAACAGTATCCAACAACGACAATCATCAAAAGCACTTCCTCATCAACGTCTGGGTTTGGTTACCCTTTAGCTAGCCCGGTCGCGTGCGCACTGAGCACCTTCATCATCCCGCCCATAGTCAAGTCGTTTGCTGATTTGTGAGGACTTGACTCGCTTCTATACATATAGTCCGTAGAGCTTTCTGAAGATGCTGTGGTCTGTGCGATGCCTCTTGCTCAAGCAAGATATGCGTCCGAGATAGCCAGCACCTTCGTGAGCGCACTTGTTCCCCGCGTCGATACTTCCTGATAGCTTAGTCGCTTCAATATTATTTAGTGGCATTTCAATGCTGAAGCTAGGTCTGTAATGACCGTGGGTCACACCAACTCATTATGAGTATGGCTATTAGAAAAGTGGGTATTGTATGCCGGTTACCGACTTTCACCACCGACTCCCTAATCAACCTGATTCCTTACTCAACCATCTCTATCCTAGAGCATAGGAGCAATTTCCCGCCCCGTCATCTATTTAGTCTTCTTCTGGCCTATGGTTCCTCCTTTACCACCGCTACCTCCCTTACCATCGCGGTCTTCAGTCTGAGTACCCTTATCACTTGTCGTGTATGCTTTGCAAAATTTAGCTTAATACGGTTGTCGAATGTCGAGTATCTTACCTGCTTCATCCCCAGAGAGGCTAGAAGCTTGACGTCGTGCATCCTCTTCAGCTTCTGAGGTGGTTTCAGAGTCCATTCGCACTAGGGATTGGACGCTTGCTTATTGGTGCCTGTTGAGCTTGCCAATATGTACTCGATTTGGTGGGCGCCTCTTGCGATCGCCTCCTGATTATTCGCCTACGCAAGGCCTTGCGGATCCTCACGAGATGATTCCCTATAAATCTTTGCCACGCGTCTTTACAGATGTTCCATGGGCATCGTTTCGAAGCGTAGATCCATTTATACTCAGAAAACATTTGCTCGACTTGGCTGTTGTGGAGCAGCCCAATCCCATTGTCCTCGCCGCTGAATATGCGGAGAAGCTTAATGGTGGAAAATTGAATGTTGAGGGATAGATCGTTCTCGTCACTTGCAACTAGCCAATTTGGGAATGTCCATTTGACGAGGTGGTCTGCTTGGACCGAGGCACGAGTGAAAACATCAGACGAGTTCGATCCAAGTATTCAACTATGCCAAAAGCGGGTGTCAAGAGCAAAACCATAAGATGAGCAGCGCAGTACTTTAGACCAGTCAAAAGCACCAGTAATATCTTTTGTTCAGTGTTTGTGGTTGGCTTGTTTCGAACGAGAAACCAATGGGAGATGGCGGCGGAGGAACAGAAAGTGAAAAGAAATAGCTCGAACGGCTTTGAGAAATGGAAAGGTAGGACAAATCTCTTGACAAATGGGTTGAATGCTTGATGGTCTCTGGCGAAAGAGGTGGGCCATGTTTATGATTTATTTATATGTGAACGCTCTCATTATCATGTTTCGCCCCATGAACGCAAGTCCCTAATTTAAAAGAATAGCTTGAATCACCCATAATGGTTGTCGACTGCGGTGGTGTTCTTCGTCATGATAGAATCTTGACGTCCAACATAGGAGCCACTTATCAAACAACGTGTAGCACTGACCAATGAAAGTCAACGTGAATACTTGGTCCTCTTGCATAAATTTTCGAGAAGCTTTAGACGATAATTGACGACAAAATGATAGAGTCTAGCGCAATGAATATGCGGCTTTACCTGTTGCTTCGCAGATGAGGAAATCTGATTCACGATTTCTTCATCCTATCTAGGGTCAGTGAAGCTTTTGTGCGTCGTCGAGAGTATTCATCAATTGTCCTTGTAGCCCAAAGTACGAGTGCTAGCCAGCTTCACCACGACTAGCATGAAATAGGCAGTCTAGATAATTCCTTAGTGACGAGCAATTCCAGCTGCATGTGGTAGCAACATCAAGTTATCAAGGTTGCCATCTTCTCTAGCAGGAAACCTAAACCAGAACCTTATGTATCCTACCATCTTTTCACCCGTAAAAAAGAAAGTACCGCCCCCACGGCCCATAGCGAGAGTGGAGAGTGCGACGTCCACGTTGGCTAATGTGTTTGTCCGACCCAAAGATTTGGAGGCTATTGGAAGTAAATTCTACGGTTGCCACCAAGGACGCAACTACAAACACGCTATTCAAACGGGACTCAGCAGCTGAGGGATTCCAAATTTTCTGCAGTAGACTGAAGTGCAAAGGGAAGGTATATCGTCACAAGCGACTGCCCGGCTTGGCCGAAAAGTGTACCTAGAACTAGCGCATGTTGCACAGCCACTGAGGCTTGCACACAACGAGCAAGGTCTCAATCGCTGGAAGTTGCCCTCGCCGCAACAGATGCTGTGAAACCTTACAGTAGGCTGAGGATTGGAATCGCTTGCAGTTGTCGCTTTGGGCGCCTGGATCAAGATCGTGTGTTCAGTGCGCTATCCCTCAGCTGCGCAAGGGTCTGAGGACCGTTGAAACACATCTCTCCCCCGCAGAAGTCAAAGATTCTTGAGTTCTAGACCCGATGATGCATATTCGGGGTCCAGTGGCGCAGGCATTGTCACACCGTCGTTGTAGAGAGGAGAAAGTATTCGATATAAGGAAGCGCTTTCATCACTGCATTGCATCGATATCACAAAAACATTTCAGACGATTCGAAATCCAAAAGGGGGCGAGAGTTTACAACAGGCAGACCATCTCTGACTTCATTGGAATTCATTTCGTACTTCGTCCATTTCGTACATTTTCGTTGGAGCGGCTCCGTTTGCTGCTCTTTGATTGGACAACTTCCCATCTACCAATCTTACCAAACTTTGGAAAATCAAGTTTGTGGCGTGTGGCAGAATCGGGTTTAGCTTCCTAGAACCCTCCTTCCCCGTCGCCAGCGTCATTCGAGATCTCCTTCCAGAATATCAACAATTCGAATTCCTCATCCCACCAACAACAACAACACTCTTACTACTTATTGTTATTACTAGACGAAGGTCTGCCGAGGTATTGGCAAACGCTCACTCTGAGCAATTGCATATTGTACGCCCTGCACTGGTTGCGCGCCTTTTCAAGCTCGGTTGCTCTTGTGGAGCCGACAACAGTACACAGGTTGTCAACATGGACAGCTTCCATTTTCTTCATGGCTCTCTCGTGAAGCGAGCAAGCGTAAGCAACGATGTGCGATGCTGTAAGACGTATATATGCACTAACAACCTTCTCAGCAAGGTTCTTCAACCAATAGTTCGAACAATAGCGCATCCCTCTCCCAATTCATCTCGACCCTAGTTCCCATCCTGCTCGTCGCCGTCATCTACGTCGGTGTCTTTTTGTGCCTTCGCACCCGATTCAGGCGCAACTATGCACCCCGAACCTACCTTGGCTCTCTACGTCCTCAGTATGTCTGAGATTATCTGTACCACTCGGATATTTGGCTAATGCCCTCAGGGAACGTTCGCCAGACTTACCTAATGGACTGCTCAATTGGATCGGTACATTCAACAAGATTCCGGACAGCTTTGTTCTCAATCATCAATCGCTCGATGGCTTTCTACTCCTTCGATACTTGAAGATCTCCGTCGCGACGTGTTTTGTCGGCTGTCTGATAACATGGCCCGTTCTGTTCCCAGTCAACGCTACCGGTGGTGCAGGACTTAAACAGCTGGACCTCATCAGCTTCAGTAATATCAAGGACAGCATTCCAGGAAACAAGAATCGCTACTATGCTCACACCTTCGTTGCGTGGATCTTCTTCAGTGAGCATTTGTTACCTGACAGCCTCGAACATTCAATTAATCAATTTTAGGCTTCGTCTTCTACATGGTCATGCGTGAGAGCATTTATTACATCAATCTCCGCCAGGCATACCTTCTCTCCCCGTTGTACGCAAATCGCATGTCTTCAAGAACAGTTCTCTTCACTTCGGTGCCCCAGGACTATCTCAACGAAGGAAAGCTTCGCCGCATGTTTGGCCCACAAGTCAAAAACCTTTGGATTGCGAATGATTGCCAAGAGATCGAGAAGAAAGTTGAGGAGCGGGACAAGGTCGCTATGAAGCTTGAGGCTGCAGAAAATAAGCTGATCAAACTCGCGAATACCAATCGTCTCAAGGCCATGAAGAAGGGCAAACACAATGAAGAGAGCGCAGGAGATGGTACGACACGTGGTGCTAATGTCTCTCTCGACGGCGAATCTGGCTCCGTGGCTTCTCGCTGGGTCCAACCCAAGCAGCGGCCTACTCACCGTCTCAAGTTCCTCATCGGCAAGAAAGTCGATACCATCAACTGGTGCAGGTCAGAACTCGAACGTATTATTCCCGAAGTCGACAGGATGCAGGATTCCTTCCGCCGTGGAGAAGGCAAATTCATTCCCTCCGTGTTTGTAGAGTTTTACACACAGACCGAAGCACAGGCAGCCTACCAGAGTCTTGCACACCATCAACCCCTACAAATGTCTCCTCGCTTTATCGGGATCAACCCTGAAGAAGTCATCTGGAAGAACTTAAAGATTACTTGGGCCATGAGGATTGTTAGGAACATCGCTACAATGACATTTGTGGGATGGCTCATCATCTTCTGGGCCATTCCTGTTGCATTTGTCGGCATCATCTCCAATATCAGCGCTCTCTCGGCTCCAGGATCGCCCATCAAATTCCTAAGCTTTATCAACAAGATACCGTCTGTCATCCTTGGTGTGGTACAAGGTCTCTTGCCCTCGGTACTGCTTGCTGTGCTCATGGCTTTGTTACCAATCATCCTGAGACTTATGGCCAAGTTGGGAGGAAAGCCGACCTTGTCTACCGTCGAGCTTCGCGTGCAGAACTCCTACTTCCTCTTCCAGGTCATTCAGGTCTTCTTGGTCACAACCCTCACATCTGGTGCTGCAGCCTCGGGCGTCGCAATCTTCAACCAGCCTAGCCAGGCTACTACCCTCCTAGCCTCCAGTCTCCCCAAAGCCTCCAACTTCTACATCTCCTACTTTGTCCTGCAGGGCTTGATTATTAGCTCTGGGGCAGTGTTGCAAATTGTTGGAGTTATCCTGTTCAAGGTGTTGGGCAAATTCCTAGATACCACGCCAAGAAAGATGTACAAGAGGTTTGTTACTTTGTCAGGCTTGGGCTGGGGTACCGTCTTCCCTGTCTATACACTTCTAACTGTGATTGGTAAGTAATCAGCTTGCTCTCTTGATTCGACTCCACTAACCCTGTAATAGCCCTGACGTATTCGATCATCGCCCCATTAGTCCTAGGCTTTGCTACCACTGGGCTTTATCTCATCTACCTCGCATACCGTTACAATCTTCTCTTCGTTTTCAGTGCCAATATTGACACCAAGGGTCTTGTTTATCCCCGAGCACTGCAACAAACCACGACTGGAGTTTACCTTGGAATCGTCTGTCTCATCGGTCTTTTCGCCATTTCGACCGCGATTGGCCCTTTGATACTCATGATAGTTTATCTGATCTTCCTTATCCTCTTCCACATCTCTCTCAACTCGGCCATCGACCCACTCCTTATGTATCTTCCTAAATCGCTGCAAGTGGAGGAAGAATCCCTCATGGCTTTGGAAGACGGTGGCCACACCAACGGCGACAACCTGCACGACCACAAGGGCGTTAGCGCTACGGGCACGGCTGCCTCCACCAACGATAGCCTCCCTCCAGCACCGCATAAGCAGCCCAACTTCATAACCAAGTTCCTTTCTCCCCAGAAGTACACCGACTACCAGACTCTCCGTCGTCTGGTTCCTCGCGGCTTTGCTGAAATCGCCTACGACCCGGAAGTGGAGCGAGACGCCTTTTACCATCCAGCAATATCAAGCCCGACCCCTATGTTGTGGGTTCCAAGAGATGAAATGGGTGTGAGCAGACAGGAATGTCATCACTCGAGCAAGGTCATTCCAATGACAGACGAAGCTGCCAGCTTCGACGAGAAAGGCAAGCTCACGTGGGATCACGAGAGTGCGAGACCACCTATTTATCAGGAGAAGGTCTACTACTGAACATGAACATTGGATACCCTAGACGTTCTTTTGGGAAATGATTCCTCTTTCTGCGTATTAGCTGCGACTATTGGCTCGGAAATGCGGGCTACGACAGACCATACAGTGGGACAAGCGTGCAGCGTGATTATTGATACCACAATGATTTTCTTCCACTCGACGACATTGGTAGCCTTTCTCAAGACAGTGTTTGTAATGCGTGCGACTAGCTCTAATACCAATTGAATTCTTTCACGAAATCCCTTCGGGGCAGCGTCAACATTGTCACGGTGTATCAACACTAGCGTCTGAGAATGTCAAGACACGAGAATCAGACGCTGGCAGGTCTTTGACGCTTTGGACAAAGACGTTGCATTCACAGAGACATTGCTACCACTAAACAGACTATTAATACCGCGCGACCTTCTTGTATCTCGACCTCTGAAAGATTCTTGTGCGGCTGATATGTATTTGATTGAACGTCTCCTTTTCATATCGCCAGGACTATATTGGGTCATTTTGGTTCCGGCTCCCAAGATCTTTGCTATCGGCCATACTGCGGGTCTGAGGGCGCCAAGAGTAGGTCGCGACGTGTTTCTCTACATAAGAACTCTTGATGTATCGCAGACTGCGTGCTTATAGATCTCTTTCGTGATGTTCATCTTCAAGTTGAAAGCTGTCCAGCTTCCTGATCTCGCTCCTCCCAATTCTTGCATTACTTTTCAAGAGAAGTGTTCACAAAAACCAGTGATTTCATTCAATCCTTTGTGGTATAAAATCCCCCTGTTTTTTAACAAATGAAAACGGCTCTCTGGATGACTCTGTTCGGGACTCGGCGGACATGGCGACTGAAATACCTACACACCAAGCGTATTCATAGAATACCCCCTGTTCTTCATCCTTACATCGACGTTATAGCAACTGAGGAGCTTCGAACGTGGCCGCATGAGATGATGACATCATTTCCAATTCGTCATGACTCGATGCCCTTTACGTGCAACGTGTCGCAACTTTTCGAACACAAAATTCTTTCAAACATCCGACCTTGGCAATTTCTTCCAACCATACAAGTCACGAAACCATCCTCGAAAACGCTTTACAACGCAAAAATGGCACACTTGATCACAGGAAACAAATTCGATCCCAACACGGACATCCCGGATCTCTCTGGAAAGGTGCGTCAGGGAGCTCTTTCTTGTAGAACGCCCTCCGAATATCGACGCCTATGCTGATTCTCTCCCAGGTCTACATTGTGACCGGCGGCACAGCCGGAATAGGCTTCGGAATCACAGCCCACATTCTAGAGCACAACGCAGCCAAGATCATCCTCGTTTCGCAAAAGGAAGAGCATGCAGCAGAAGCTATGAAGGCGCTGGAGGAATACGGAAACCCGAGCAGAGTCGAATTTTTGCAGTGTGACCTGAAGGATTTGAAGCAGACCAATGAAGTTGCACAGAGATTGAAGAAGAGCGAGCCACAGATCGATGCAGTGAGCGAGCCATCATTTGCCGGTACATGATATATTAGACTGACGAAGTGTCTCAGCTCATCTGCAACGCCGGCGAAGGCGTAGGCTCCTACTAGG
>JASZXT010000257.1:0-33514 GCA_035521555.1 Lecanoromycetidae sp. Uapishka_2
CTCCACCACCGCCTCCGCCACCCCCACAGCCACCGCCGCAAGATCCCAATCCGCAACGAGATGTTGACGCTCCTATATCTGAGTTTGATGATGAAGAAGCTATGGATGAGGAGCTTATCGAAGAGCTGAAAAAGAAATGGATCCTTAACCTTAGCATGCATTTTCGTGACAAATCACCGCGAGAGAAGTTCTTCCTAACATATGCAGAAGCGCTCGATCGATGGCGACGAGTAACGGTGTCTTGTGATTATCGAGACGCACCTCTTGATTCATTGGAGTCAGATTTGCAACATCTACACTACCAGAAAGATAAAAGTGCTCGGATCTATGAGTCAATACGCATGTCGTTGCCAGATATCCAGTTTTACGATACAGTCACCAATTTAAAGCTGGAGACCAAAGATGATCGATTGCATGTTCATGTCACAGAAGACGTGAACGAGATCATTCCATATCCTCCTGTACAGCTGGTGAACCACCTGGCCCACATACACAGATACTCTGAGAGCCAGCTGCACTTTGATGAGCATATGTCGGGCTTTGTGTACCGAGTCAACGTTGGCAGCAACACTTGGATCAAGAAGGAGATACCAGGCCCTGATAGTGTTGATGAGTTTCTGTACGAAGTGAACGCTCTCAGCAGACTTGTTGGTGCGAAGAGCGTTATCCAACTCAAAGGTCTCGTGATTGACAATCCAGGAAAGTTGATCAAAGGCCTCCTGCTAGGCTATGCACAGAAAGGCGCCCTTGTTGATATTATTTACGACAGTCGAGAGGGCCATGAACCCAGAGTAGATTGGTCAAGACGAGAGCGATGGGCAAGGCAGATTGTCCAGGGGCTTTCTAACATCCATGAGGCAGGCTTCGTTCAAGGCGATTTTACATTGTCAAACATTGTAATCGATGAGGATGATGACGCTCAAATCATTGACATTAATCGAAGGGGCTGTCCCGTGGGATGGGAGTCACCTGAGATGGTTCCACTCGTTGAAAGCGGCCAACGACTATCAATGTACATCGGCGTAAAATCCGATCTGTATCAACTAGGTATGGTTCTGTGGGCTTTAGCTATGGAAAAAGACGAGCCTGAGAGAGCAGCTCGACCACTAAAATTACCGGAGAAATTTCCAGAAACAAACGACTACATTCCGCAGTACTATCGAGATCTCACTGCCATCTGTCTCAGTGAGGATCCAAATCACAGGTACGCAGCGAAGGACCTTCTTGCCATGTTCAATGACCCTCCTTTGTTTTCGAAGCTTCGCCAACAGGAGCTAGCCAGTCGTGCGAATGAGTCGAACGGTGTCACCTCAACTCTGATTCGCCATGGCAGCGCATTCGCCGAGGTCGAGGATATCCCGCAGTCACACTCGCAATCTCATGAACCCCAAATCACTGGAAATAACGGTAGTATTAATTCTCAATCCTTGAGACGCTGTTCTGTCAACGGACATGTATCGCAAGATAGAGATACAGACGAAGAAGCCTTTCGAGGCAGGCGCCCTCCCGTCCATTCTAGGACAATAGGCGTTCCTCAGGATGGATCACCAGCATTGAGCATCAGTCGTCAAGGTACTGGTACCTATCCTGCCACTCCAGGACATTTTCTGTTCAATTCAAATCGCTCGAAGAATATTTCTCCCAGTCGAAGCGAAGGGAATGATGCCCAAATTGTGCCCATATCGCCAACCGGCGATGGGGACTGGCAGCAAATCACCATGGGTGGCAATCCTTATCTTGTACACAGAGAGACATTGGAAGATCTGGAGGAGGAAGAGTACAAGCCACCAAGAAACGCCGTGGCTAATACCTGGGGGCGTAATTTCGGCCGATTTGAGCATGTGGATTCAGGACTCGGTGATATGGATCCTGATGATGTGAGATCCAGCCAGCGTCACCACACAGACTTGGCAGGCATCGGTGAGCATATCAACACTGATCTTCAGCAGCAACTGGGCGTGGACAGTCCCCCGCATCGTATCACAGAGGATTTAGATGTTGGAAACGAGGGTGATGATGTCTTGCAACCCACGGCGGACAAATTTGAATCGAGGACCAAGGCCGAAGGAAACCAGGACATTCAAGGTAGCACACGGGAATTGAATATGGAGGCTAAGGCTGCGGAGGCTCTCTCTCAGGGTAAAACAGAACCTGAGGTTTTTCAATAATACAATATGAAGCCTGCGGGCATGGCTTCATAAGGCTGATAATATGTACTCGGGATGGACTAGAGGATCACATAGCATTGGAGATTCTACTTGTTTTGCAACACAGTTATCATTCCCGTTCCTGACGTTTAGCATATCAAGGGCAGCAAGGGCCTTTAACGACAGCCATACAGGACGAGCTTATGATGTGATGACTCTCACGATGAGCTTCTGAGCTCTTACGAATCTTCCCCTCCAGACCCTTCTCAGGGTAAGTGGGCAGTGTATTTTGCATTGGGGTGGGCAGACCGAATTCAAAAGTATGGCGTGGGTCACAAGCGAAGCCTAAGGGAAATTTCTTCCATATTTCTAAGGGTCTTGTCTTCATGAAGTGAGACGATACGACGTGATAGCAAGCACTTTGAGAAAAATCATTCATGTATTATTATCGAGATTCTAGACAACCCGGCGGCGTTTGGTTCCCACTGCCTGCAAGGGCCATTATGTTCCAGCACAACAGCATGTTATTATCCATCAAGTCCACTCAAATTGTCAATCTCCAATCTGTAGGCTTGTTGTAAGGTCGTAAAGCTGTGGCCCTCTTCACCAGTGCGCTTCCGCTTGACATAATCCGCGGCAATAAATGGAACTCTGTCGTCATAGTTATGACGGCATGGCGGCCATATGCATTGATATCGATCTAAGTAGTTTACATTAGAATATGCTCAAGATAGTGTGATAAGATCATAAAATTAACATGAAATTCCTGACAGTCGACCCCAGCGCCTCGCAGGCCCCAACTCGAGATCTTCCAAGTGGAAAAGAGCTCCCGCAATGCCTTCCCGACGCCAAAGAAACGAAACTCCACCCCAGCAATGCGGGCGGAGAGAATGCAAGTCTGCTTTTTGTAGGAACGGCGACCACGATCTTGTAAGATCCAGTTCGTGTTTTTTAGAGCTTTTAAATTAGTGCTAATGATTGCTTTAGAGAATGGGAAGGGATTCGGTTAATGACAGATCCTGTAAAGGCTCAAATCCAGTATCTTCGTCATTAACTTTACCAGGCTGATGATCATGACAGAATTTCCTGCATTCTGGGGACCATGTTCATCTGGGACCTGGAGTAAAAGACCGATTCTTCGACTCTGTTGATATTGAATGCTGATCTCAATCAAGGTGACCGGCACGCGTCAGACCAACCCAGCGGTAGATCTCCACGACCTACCCCGTATAGATCTGATATGCCTCTCACATTATCATGCGTACGCTCACCGCCTCCTCTTCCTTTCTCCCTGTCTTCACTCTCTTCCCCATCGTATTACGCTCCAATGTCACCAACCTAAATTTGCTTTCCACAGCGACCACTTTGATCAAAAAGTGGAAGCCTCTCTCCGCCGCGACCTCCCCATTATCACAACGCCACACGCGAAATCCCACCTGGCTACCGCCACAGAACCATTCACCGAAGTCCACGATCTTGATTTCTTCGACGACGCACTTGTAGAAATCAAGAGCGGTACCAAGGGTGGCAAACAGGCAGCGATCAAGGTGACGGGTATGCCGGGAAAGCACGTACCACCGGGGCCAGGGGGCGTGATGGGGAAAATGAATGACTTGCTTGCTGCTGTGAGTGTGTGTTGCTGCGTGCCTCTGGAGACGGTGCGCTGACGCTGGGTAGGTCCCACCTACTAATGGCTGGATGATGGAGCTTGGGTACCACGAGGGTGGAGTTGAGAATTTCGAGTGTGGCTATCGGTGCGTAGGTCCCCCATCTAAGATGAAAAAGTTTCTGTTGTCTTCTGTATTCCCCCTCTCCCTCACGAACCCTATTCTAAACGTCAGCACAGCATCTACATCAGTGGCGACACTCTCCTGGTTCCCGAACTTCAAGAGATCCCGAAACGTTACCCGCACGTTGATCTTATGCTCGTGCACCTGGGGGGCACGACGATTCCCAGTCCGAGCGTACCGCTCCTGATGGTAACTATGGATGCTGAGCAAGGCTTGAAACTTGTACAGATGATTGGACCCGATCTTACTATCCCTATCCATTATGAGTAAGTGCTCAAACCATTGTAGTCAGCTTGGTAGACAGGGAACGCGGCTGGGTTAGAGCTGACAACTGTTCTAGTGATTATGATGTCTTCCTTTCACCATTATCGGACTTCAAAAAGGCGATGAACGAGGCTGGCCTGGGCGATAAAGTGGTTTACCTGGATCGAAGAGACTCCTATCGCTTCAAGGTAAAGGACGCAGCGTAGTAATCAATCAGGGGCAGTGAATGTTTGCCCCAAGTGAGGACGAACAGTATTCTCATTTGATTGCCAACACATTATTGCTCGGCGAGAAACAGTCAGCCTGAAGCTTTCCCCCGCAAGCCTACTGTTAAGCCTGAGACCACTCAGACCTCTTCTCTGAGCTCATGCAGTCCATTCGTTGCATGCATGAGAATTCGCCTAATGAACACCTTCGCTAAATATTCAAGCGCCATTCGGACGTGACGACGTGGGCGCCAATTCCTTGTAATGAAGCTCAAATCCAGATACCTTTCTTCATGTGAGCATATAGTTCAAAATGGAAAATCAATTTCCACTCACCCTTATCTTCTCCCACGTTGTTTGATTGAAGAAGACGTAACTACCCTGCTCCTTTTCAGGTCCCATCGACACCGGTTCATTCAGGTTCGGATCTTTCGTAAGCCACATACGATGCCCTATGTGAAATCGCCAATTTCGGTTGGTCCTTTTCCCTCGCATTAGCAAAAGCAGATCGATCAAGGGAAGTGGAAACTTACAGCTCAGATGCAGCGAGCTCCTGAAGGATATCTCGTGGTTGCGTGTAAAATATCCAAAACAGAGTCTCGTCTGTGAAGCTGGGAACCTTATCACGAACTCGGTGAACATTGTCAACGGTATAGCATTCGGGTAATTTATAGTCTGGCTGCAGTGGCCTCGACCCCGGTTCAGCGAAAGGTCCTGAAAAAGTGGGATAAAGCGCCCTGAGCAAGTATATTAGCTTTCCATTTGATATGGCAATTCAGCGCAGAAACCCACTCGGAGGAGTTAAGATTCAGTCCTAAAGAAGTCAAGTCGTGGCCCCTTGCTAGACCTGAAACATCTGGGTTCTCATGGGAGATGGTCGCCAAAAACCCTGCAATTCCCCACTGATCCCTTGCACTCATCTGGGATGGACTTATTAGATCCGGCGTATGTGTTCCTCCTGCGGAGTCGTCCAATCTGTTCCCATATTCATGTTGCACATGAGAGGACTGATTTCCCTGTTGCTGGCTGACGAATTGTGTCTCGTTGAAGTTTGTGAGTAAAGCATTCATATTGTTCTCGTTCCGCTGGGCGCTCAGGGCGCCAGGAATGTTCTTGCCCAGCGGTTAGTGATCTCAACTTACATTACTACGGTAACCCGACTCACATTTCTGTCGTGGTCTTGGCTTCCAGCATTGCCCTGGCGGTTTGAATCGATCGGAGAGCGTCCATTTGACGTCGCTGGACAAGACGTTAATGGAACGATTACCCTTTCATGCAATTTGCCTGACATACCTCCAAATCCATTTGCGTTAGGCGAAGTGAGTCTATCCACCACGGAGGGGGATCGAGTATTATTTGCCTGACTACCTGGTGCGCTTGATAACGGGTTGCGAGATTGGGCCTGATCCGCTGGTAGTGAAAATGCATTCGAATTCGAGAAACCTCCATATCCTGAGCTTTGCATCATGTTCCCTCTTCTGTCATCGTTTTCTTCTGTGCCATTTCTACCCAGAGGTGGAAAGTCATCGACACTAGTCGTTTGAGGCTGTCGAGACGCTGGCATCTGGAGCGCGCTTTGATAACGGCTTTCGTCCAATGCACTCTGCAGGTGAGAAGTCGAAGAGTAGATATCATCATTGGTTCTCTGAGACTGATCTTGCGATTGCTGGCTTTGCTGCTGCTGCTGCTGGGAGGCTTGTGAACTTATGGCATGCTGTGGTTGTGGCTGCTGTTGAGGACGCTGGACAGGCGTTTGCTGGATCGCTCGCTGATTTGCCCAAAGGGACTGACTTGCATTTTGATATTGCGGTTGAGAGGTGCCGGATAATGATGGAAATTCGCTGTAGCAATTCAATCAGCTCATCAGATCTCGTCTCGAAAATGTCGTGATCAATTGAATTGAGTGACAAACGAGGTAGCGCATTATGAACAACAATTCAAGAATCAGCTTACGATAAGTCGAGATTCGCAGCCGGTTGAGAACCTCCAATTGTCTGTGCGAAACTAGTCGCTCCTGGTTGCCTTGATGGCCCGTTCACCAAGTTTCCATTCGGAGCGCCAAACCCCCAGCTTGCGCCGTTGCCTATTGGGTTCATACAGCATTAGATATGTTTTCATGAGTCGAGGTAGGAATAACTCATACACACCCAGTTTATTGGTATTTTGCAACCTTCCAGACCCCAATGGCGTATTTCGACTTTGAGCGGGTTGTGGGGCTGGAAATCCTCCATATCGCAGGTTTTGCGTAGAAGCACGGACGTTGTCTGCATCATCTTGATTAGTAGATTGCTAGACAAAGTGATGAAGCTCCCGCAGTGGGCTCCATTACTACGCAAGCGACCTCTGTCAAGTATCTGCTGTCCCTCGGATCTCGTTGCTGTGGGATTTTTCCGCTTGTGGGCATGTTTCACCAGGTCTTATGGGTCGTCCACCAGGCGGAAAAAAGCACCTATGGTGATACATAATCCAGCTACTGTCACAGATTGAAGATGCGGTAGAAGTTCTGGGAGGCGCATACACCTCTATCTATCAAGGTTCATCTTGCTCAGGCTGTCTTTTGCTCATTGCCGCTCATGCGTATCTTCGCTAGATCCAACGTTTTAACGGGACTCATTTCTTTCGCGGACTCCGGGAAGTATGAGGTATTCGCTCATCAAAGAAGTTCAAGACTTAGTAGTGAATTTATTGATGGTCTCTAGTTAGAGCGCAGCTGACATGCAATACCAATTTCAGTACCTATCATCATATCAAGCTGAGTTCTTTTGCACCTACTCTGATCGTTGCCGAAGCTAATGGGGTCATTTGCATCCGAAATCTCTAGAGACCAGAGACTCTTGTATGCACTTTCGATTCCATGCGCTACTACCCCACGACATTTGGGATCCTGAGTGAATGGAGCGATATGGATAAGTTGATCCTGAACGTCGTGGACTGTGTACACTTCGCTATATTTGAGCTTCGTGCAGGTCTTTCTCCAGGATGACTTGACGTTGAGCCTTGATCCATGTTGATAGAGTGGTAGACTTCAAATGCAGCGGATCGTGTAGAAATAGGGCTATTGTCCCAAGCTCGCTCGCGAATGCAAAAAATACGACAAGGAGATACAACAGCTTACCTGGTCTATTCATAGTTTGTGATAAAGTAGCTTTCCTATGTCGGTAGTTCTGCCTTGCTGATTGTACAGTGTCGATAACAATAGCTGCCGAGCGTACTTTAATATCTAAGAGGCTAAACTCCAATAGTAATACTCACTTCTAAATCTCGCGTGAGCCGCGCGCTTGCTGCGCGACCAAGATTGAACGAATTGATATACTAATTGATATACCCACCCCATTTTATCACATAATCTTGTGCTAGATGTCTAAATGCCGTGCAGGAATTGATCAGCGTGAGCACGCTTTCTCATCTTAAATACCAAGAATGCTAAGTAGATGCGCTCTACATGTATCATCGCCGCGAGCTCATTTCACCGAGCTCCCTCCTATATTCCTCGCCCCCCTACTAGCATCGAGTCCTCAAATTTCACCCCAGCGATCCTCATTTTCAACGACTGGCCCTGTATTTGCGCGGACGAAAAAGCGGCACGATGGCAACCCTAATAGAGGTGTATCAGCATTGCGAAGGACTGGCTTACGACGCCCCGTTGGCATGTCTTCCCAGCCCTTACCGAAGCCCGTACTAGATCCCAAGAGGAGATCGAAGGTCCAAGTTGATCCAAATCACGGTCTATGGGGCTTCTTCGGTCAGGATAGGAAAGCACTAAGCACACCAGAAATGGACATTGCTCACGGTACGGTTCACTTACCAATCTCTGATTAGGAATGCGACTAATCTTGTGCAGGTCGGCCATGGACTGTAGAAGAGTTGCGGCACAAATCCTGGGAAGACCTACACTCACTCTGGTGGATTTGCATCAAAGATCGCAATCGATTGGCAACAGGCGCGCAAGAGAGGAAGCGGATGCACATCAAGACTGGGGATATAGAATCACATAGAAGAGACTTGGATGTACGAAAGACTCAGCAATGTATCAAGCACGTCCTCACTGAGAGGTGGTATGCATGGGAAGATGCTTGGAAGGTGGCCGAAAAGGATCCCGAGGTCGATCTGACGGCTGAACCTGGCACTTCGGCGTACACGCCTATCGTGCACGAGGTACCAATCAGTCGCAGTGAGAGTTTCATGGACACTTCGCTAACCCTCTATCTTAGGAAGAAGTTGCGATGGAAGAGGCGCCTCCTGCAGCCTCAGCTACGGGCTGAGGATAGAGAATGCAGTCTCTAAAGTAAGCTGGAGGCTACAGAGTGTCGAACGTTTGCAGAGTTCTAAGGCCCTTGTTCATCTTGATGTGTTAGATATACAGGGCAGTGTGTCGAAGAAGAATATTGTACTCTGTTCCGAAATGGCCGGCCTTTTCTAAATTGCCCGGGATACCATTAAATTTATAAACAAAAAAATAACTAATTCCTGAACTAGAATCGCGTCTCTTGTTTCACTCAGACCAGCTTTGTAAAGCTCACGATGTTGTGATTAACGACGCATTGACTGTTGTGTACAAAGGTACTCATACTAAGATAAGGCTCTGAAGCTGTCAAGCCCGATCTGGCTTAGCGCCAGTAAAGTCCGAGAATGCGGCGGGTATGTCCACCACCTAAGCGTTGAACACAATTCCACCTTCATACTCGACCTTTTGCAAGACGACGATACTAAGAGCTCGAGTAGACATCTTTGGTTTATGAACTTCAAAATTGGTCTTCCACGCCCACAAGCATGGACGAAATCGCCCCAGAGTATGACGTTGTCGTTCTCGGAACAGGTCAACCTCCACTTTAGCTCTAATGCATGGACGAAGGCATGCTAATTCGTTACCAGGCTTGACTGAATGTGTTCTCTCTGGGTATGCTTGAGCAGCTTTTCGTATTTAGGTGGGATGATTGACCACGGGGCAGCGTGATGAGCGTCAAAGGCAAGAAAGTACTACACATAGATAGGAACGACCACTATGGCGGGTTCGTCAAGATCCTACCTCGATCCTATATTGAAAGCTGATTGGAAAGCAGAGAGGCAGCTTCGGTGAATGTTGAAAACGTATGTGATCCTGGGCAATCTGGAAAAGCATTCGCTGAGGCGCGACAGCTTTTCAAGAAGTATGGCAATTATAACAAGGGCGACGAGCCGTGGAAGAAGTATGGACGACCGAACGACTGGAACATCGACCAAGTGCCAAAGCTGCTGATGTCAAACGGTGAACTTACAAATATCCTGGTCTCCACGGACGTCACGCGGTATCTCGAGTTCAAGCAGATTGCGGGCAGCTATGTACAGCAAGGGAGTGGGCCTCGGGCGACCGTGGCAAAGGTACCGTCCGATACGACTGAAGCGCTACGATCTCCATTGATGGGTCTATTTGAGAAGCGAAGGGCGAAGAAGTTTCTCGAATGGGTGGGAGCATTCAAGGAAGATGACCCAGCATCCTATGGAGGGCTTGCCCTCAATAAGTGTACCATGAAGGAGGTATATGACAAATTTGGACTCGAGGCGACTACACGCGACTTCATCGGCCATTCAATGGCTTTGTACCAGACAGACGAATATATTAACGAGAAAGGAACGGCAAAGGACACCGTCCAGAGGATAAGGCTCTACGTGAATTCAATGGCACGATATGGGAAGTCGCCTTATATCTACCCACTGTACGGTCTCGGCGAGTTACCCCAAGGCTTTGCGCGTCTCTCCGCTATCTATGGCGGCACCTACATGCTGAACACCACCATTGACGAAATCAAAACCGAAGGGGGAAAGGTGTCCGGCATTCAAGCAACCATGAGGGAAAAGAGCGAGGACAACGACGGCATGAAGTTCTCAACGAAGACAAAGAAGATCATTGGTGATCCGTCGTACTTTCCAGGGAAGGTGCAGATTGTAGGGCACCTGCTGAAGGCTATCTGTATCCTTACACACCCCGTGGCAAATACGGACAATAGTGACTCTGCACAACTCATCATTCCGCAATCCCAGGTTGGACGGAAACACGGTATGCTTTGCTTGATGTTCCTCCGAAACATAGATGACGCTAACGATTTTAGACATATATATTGCCATCGTCTCGTCCGCTCACAATGTCTGTCCCAAAGGATTTTACATCGCCATCGTCTCTACGATAGCCGAAGGCTCAAGTAATCATCATCTTGAGTTGCAGCCTGGTCTTGATAGGCTAGGCAAGATTGAAGAGAAGTTTATGGGCCCTCCAATACCCCTCTACGAGCCATTAGAGAGTGGTAGGAACGATAACATTTTCATATCAAAGAGCTATGATGCTACCAGCCATTTCGAGACTACGACAGGTAGCAGTCTTTGAGTCAGAACCCTGAGTGCTGATGCTAACCTTCTTACAGATGATGTAAGAGATATTTACCGTCGAGCAGAGCAAGAAGAGCTCGTTGTCGAAGGTCTACGAGAAGGCCAGCAGCTGGTTGAACAGGAGTAAATTTCCGAATGCTATGAGTTAATGAGACATTCCCGCATGCATATTGGAAATTTGTTGTGGAGCCATACATTATCGGCTCTAGCCGACTCGCTGGGTCCTGACTGGGTTTCTCAGGGCGTCTTCAGTTCAATGCATGGTAGCCTAATTCGCTTGTAGAGCATTACAAAGACACGTATTAAGAGACCTTCGCTCCTAAGTAAAGTACACTAACTAAAACTCAGAAACAGAGACTCTAGCATCGCAATCCATTCTATCGAGCCTCGGTCCACCTTACTTCTTATCCTTGCCTCTCTTGACTTCATTTCTGTCATCAACACTCCACTAGAGCCTCAACCTCTCCAGGATGTGGTTTCATTGCCACATAAGCACTCTGTACTCGGCTTAAATTTTCAACTCCTACTGTCCTCGACTTCAATAAACTGCACTTCACAAAGTCTGCTCCGCTGTTTGCATTGACTTTAGAAGTGAAAGCCGTTCATGACTATCTGTGTCCAATTTGTCCATGTTTGTCACCATCCATCAGTCATCTAGCTCAGGATTCAGAGTGGGTATTGCTCTTGACAGCTTGAAATGCGTGACACGGACAGAATACATGATTACTCAAATGAACCTCGAGTTACACGGTCGTTGCTGAAGACAAGGCTCACCTTTTCGCATACTGAATAATAATCAATACGGTTCCTTTCACTTGCCCTCGTAAGGAAGGGGTGGCGCGTAAGCAAGCTCATGTAGGTTTGAGTCCCCTTCGCCAAAACACTGAGCAGGTCACATCTGATGTGTTAGGTAACAATCAATCGGCTTGAGAGCCCACCAATTCATTCATCAGGGAGCCTCCAGCTTCGACTGCTTCAAAAGGCCCCTGCCTTATCCTTGCGTCGAGGTCCGTCCTCCCCTTGCCTATGGATCACTTCATGCGAGGGAGTAAGCAAACCTTGCAAGAAGGTAATTTGCTTACGTTACGCTGAAACCTTCACCTAGACCTGAAGCTGACAAAACAAGAAGATTCTTTGCCATGGAGCTCCCTAAGGTCCACCTTAGACTAGAGAAAGCGGTATCCAATCCACGAAGATCTCCTGAGCCCATATGGTGGCTTTTCAAAAGGGAACCTTTCTACCACTCGGGGGATAAGGCAGCTTCTTTCGTATTGACCACGGGGATCCCAGAATGCTCGAGCTCTTCATCAGCTGATTCTATCAAGGAAATATGAAGTCCTACTCTTATGACGACAAAGAAATCGCCAAAGGTCAGGTAGAGGAATACGTTCACCTCTCTCATCTTTTGGCTGTCACAGTGGGCTTTGCAGAGCTAAGCAATAAGATCTCACAATGAAAGACGACCTTCTCCGAAACTTGATCATCGATTTTTCCTCTTCAAAGGTGCTTCCTGAGGTGGTACGGCGACTTCTGCAGGTACGAACCTCAGATAACTCCTCAAATAGCACCTGGAGACTGGAAATGACGCATTTGTGCTCAGATACAACGACAAGCTATTCTAGTAATGCGCGAAATAGACGTTCAAGGATCCTAACCACAAGCTGGGTTTGTCTCTATCACGTGCACTAGGATGGACGAAAATGCAAGAGATGAGCTTGGCGGTGGAGAGCGCTAGAGGCGTAGGATTGATAGACACCAGCGAGAGAGGAAAGATTTGCAGAAAGCATTGAGTGAAGACTTGGCTTGATAAAGCCGCTGGGCTTTGTCCTGGAGGCCTTATCTTCATATAAAAATGAAGAAAGATCCTACGCGCATACCCCTCAAACTCGTTTCTACCAATCGAGACATTTCACTCTCCAAATATCAAATTTTGCAATCCAAGATGTATTGCCATCTGGTGCTACTGTACAGATTCACTTCTTTTGTAAGATGCTCCATATTGAAATAGAAAAATGCGCGCATCATGGGGTATCTCGATGCATCCAGACACACGACTGACCACTTTTCCCACCCTTTTCAATACATACCACAGGCAGATTGCCGTTCTAATTTATCGGCTCTTCCCCTTTTTCCTCTTCAACACGTGACTCCACAGAAGTATCATCTCCCTCAACCGTTACATCCTTCATCTCTTCTCCTGGCTCGTCTCCTGCTGCTTCTGGCTCTTTCTCAGCTGCCGGTTCCTCTTCCTTCTCTGCTGGCTTGGTGACGTGAACGCTCGGAACGTCTTTCGTCATAGAGCTCGAGATGGCGTCCAAAGGTCCGCTAGCCTTTTCCTTGACAGGTGATTGTGTACTATCGTCCTCCTCGTCACCTTCGGTAATTGTAGTAACGGCAGAGCCCATCGATGGCGTATGCTTGTGACGTCTTGTGGTAGCGCCCGTAGACAGAGTCGTAGCATCCACCTCTTCACCCTTCACATCATCCTCATTGCCGTCCTTCTTCAATACAGCTTTACCCTCTTGTACCTCGTCCTCTCTTTTCTCTACTATGAGCCCTTCAGCCTCCGGCGGTATGGTGTAATTCTCCTCCTGTATTAAGCTGTATACATCACATACGGTCTTGAATAAGATGTATAAACCCTCATGACTTTCGACATGCCAGAATACCTGACGATGCTGGAACCACGCGTGTGCGAAGATGCGGTAGACCCTCCTCATGATGTTTGTCAGCTGTCGTACACCCTGTTGGCTGCCTCCGCTTTCTTCATTTCCCAGCTTTAGTCGACTTGGAAAATGTTTGTTGGACGCAAGTGTCGTGGCAGCCCAATCAAGCGTGTGACAGCAGTAATCGATCGCACAACAGGGTTTTGGTGGTTCGTGGACCGCACAGAGGTATTGCCATTCTGATGCTCGCATCTCGGGACACGTCTGAGCAGAGCAGGGGGGACTATCGTTGAAGAATTGGACGATGAGCTCGTTTACTTTGATGACGAGGAGGCGGCAGAGCTCGTAAAGCCAAAGCGAGCGATCGACGCCTTCGGGTGGGTTTGCTATGGCGAGTGCCTTCTCATGGCTCAGTTGAACCGTGGCATCGGGAGAGTCGCGTGGTCGTATGGACTGTTGGAAGAGGTCTTTGAGGTGTTCCTGCAGCTGGAATGGAGAGTCGAGCTTTAAAAGATTCCATTAGTCTTAAATAGATCTGCGGAGGTGTACGATCGGATCGATGCTTGGGATAGCTTACTTCGGACAGTGGAGTTGGCGGAGGACCTGACGCCATATCAGCAGCCTTTGTGCCAGGGCGAATACGTCTCAGCGCCCCTTGATCCTGCTTTGCAGCGGCATCTTCTGCTTCTAATGCGGCGACATCTGGCGCAGGACCCATACCAGGCGACTTTGGTCCAATCTGGACTTCTGGTATTGGTGGGGGACTGGGCAGCCGAGGCGACGGACTAGAAGGTGAGGCAGGCATCGTTGTTGGATCAGCATTAATTCTATCTTAACGATGGTGCGTTCCTAAAAAGCCTTCTCCTAAGATAATTCAATGCACAGGGGGCAGGCTCGGCAGGATCAGCACTCGCTACGACACTACGCCAATCCTCAACGGCAAGCGCCTTACGGAGAAGATGAATATTGTCGTGAACTTGAGGTGATGAAAGTCCCGGCGTCTATACTATAAATCAATCATTTAGTTGCGAATGGAATGACTCGATGGAAGACCTTCGGCAATGGATCACCTTAGGTGTTTTAGCGTTCCCGAATATCGGCCGGAAACAACTAGCTCTATCGATCTAGAACTAGAATGGCTGAATGGCTCGGATGTTGAGCGGCCCGTCCCGAGCCTATCAAATATCCGAGCCTATGTTCGAGCCTCCAACTTAAGTCACTTATTACTCCATATTATGTCATTGCTCTCCTGCTTGTCTTCCAACCGTGAAACCAATGTTACAATCTGCGTGACTTTAGGTGGTAGGAGAGACCAATCAATCGCTCACTTATGATAAAAGACCCCATCTGCTTATTTCATACACAGTACGGTAGATGCATGCAACGATGATGGAAGCGGACGACGAACCACCGGCTTTAGTAGATGTGCACGAGTCTAATGATACTGCGCCGAGTGTCATTGCGGCGCAGTTGCAAGTTATCGCTCTGTCAAAGGTGCCCTTGACTATTATCACGGGTAAACAGCATTTCGCTCTCCGATTGTATTTGGTAATTGAAGAAATTGTAGGCTATCTTGGTGCGGGAAAGACAACGCTAGTCAATTACATTCTCCGTGAGCAACATGGAAAGAAAATAGCAGTCATACTGAACGGCTTGTATACACCGCATCTTCGTCCTCCTTCAATTTTCATTCTAATAGCTGTACGCAGAGTTTGGAGACTCGGCAGACATAGAAAAAGCGCTTACAGTAAGCAAAGATGGTCAGCAATCACAAGAATGGCTTGAATTAGGTAATGGCTGCTTGTGCTGTTCGATTAAGTACTCCTCCTTTGCCTGTCATTTTCAGGTATTGCAAATTTTGACACGTATTGATAGAGACTCCGGCGTTAACGCCATTGAATCCCTTATGGAACGAAGAGGCAGCTTTGATTATATCATGCTGGAAACGTCAGGCTTAGCTGATCCAGGGAACCTGGCGCCACTGTTCTGGGTTGACGAAGGCTTGGGTAGTTCTATCTATCTAGATGGAGTTGTCGCTCTCGTCGACGCCAAGAACATCCTGCTGAGTCTCGAAGAAAAGCCTGCCGAAGATGGAGGAGATGAGCATGGAGGAGAGCACATGACTACCGCTCACCTGCAGATATCCCACGCAGATGTCATTGTGATTAACAAATGTGATTCTGTCACCATCAATGAATTATCGGACGTGGAAGACCGAATACGCGCGATCAACGGATTAGCAAGGGTGCACAAAACGCAGTACAGCCAAGTGCCGAAACTCGAGAGCTTCCTGCTAGACCTACACGCCTATGATGGGGTCGCCCACCTAGATACGACGATGAAAGGACATAGTCACCTTGATCCTGTGGGTCTTGGCGCATAACAGCAAAATGCTCAATCTGGAGATGCCTCACTGACACTCACTGCAGACCATCTCAACAATCACAGCCCCCCTCCCTGTTTTGACACCCTCCCAATTAACCCGTTTAGAAGCCTGGCTACGCTCCCTCCTCTGGGAAGGTATTCTTCTTCTGCCAGCAGTGGAATCTGGTGACCCATTTGTGAAAGTCAAACCTTCCATCCACCGCATCAAAGGCCGCGTCTTGCTTACTGACGGTACCGTGAAGATGATTCAGGGTGTCAGGGATGTTTTTGAAATCGTAGACTTGGAGGAGAGCGGTAGTGGAGCTAAGGCAAATAGCGGCGAAGCGACGAGGGGAAAGATGGTGTTGATTGGACGGGATATGGGGGAGAGAGCGATCGTAGCGAGCCTGAAGTTTCAACTAGGAATTCCATTGGGAGATGGTGGAAATCTGCAGTGATGAGTGTGAGCATCTAGGTAGACTCAAGGCTCAATTGAAGTCAAGGGTTCACGACGATACTGATGAAAAGAACGGCTTCTGAGACTACCTAATTCAAAATGATCGAATGACATTGTTTTTATTTTTGGGTCACCAAAATCACATGCCTTACAGGTCCAGGTATTTCTGCACGAGAGTGTGTGACCGTATAGGATCTTATAAGCCATAGACTGTTCTTGTTCCCAGACACTACGCAAAGTCTATATATACTTTCTACTCCAAATTTTGGCTGTAGTTTTACGAGAAAGGCTGCTTGACATTAGAACAAGGATTTAGGCGCTGACGATTTTGAACATAGTATATTCGATAATTACCAGTCTGACAAACGCGAGCCTTTCCATTTTAGCTAGAAGGCGTCCAGCGAAAAGTGACCAGCCAGACCAAAAGATTCGAATGTCGATGCCTTTAGTCGCCTTGTCACTGCCTGGCCGAAGAGGCCTCACGTAGCCATTTGGAGACGAAATCAACCGGGTCTTTCAAAGTGCTCTCGTTAGGATACAATTCAGACGCGGCTGTGCCTGCTTGGACGTGTTTTTTCTCCATTTTAGGGTTCAAGAATATGAGGAATCAGTGGGATTGCGTTTGGACACATGATTGCCAGCGTCGAAGATATAATAGTCCTGGGACCAAATAAGAATTTGTTCAAGAGAGTTTCTACACCTCATCTTCTTACGTTTATGCAATCAATACCACAACGTATACCTAGTGATCAGCCTTAGGAAGATGTATTTCGCAACAAGCGGCAATGGTCTTATGCCAAGATCTTCTCTGAAGCAGCTAATGAAAGGAAATTCGTATTTTATCAATGACTGATGATCGGAGAAAGCAGTGGTTCAGGTTTAATAATTTGAATTCGAATCTTCTTGTCTCGCTCAAAAATCACAAGTCTATGTCGCTCGGCTAAACCTTCAACTGACAGGTTCCGATTATGTATTATCTACAGGAACCAGAGAATGACATCTCCCATTGAGACAACCAACCATCGTTCTATCTCGTAGCCCCAAGCATCCTCCTAAGCGCCTTGCAAAAAGGATTATCTATGTTGATAGTAGTCATGAACATCGTAAAACTGGTCGCCTATTCGAAAGATTACTGAGATCAGGCCGCATCAGCAGTTGCAACAGGCTCCGCAATTTTGGTGACTTGGCTGCCCGCGCGGATAATCTTTTGACCCTGGCCGTCCTTGTCAAATTGCACGTCCTTATTTTCTCGCTGTGCTCGCTTCCAAATTTCAACCTCACAGCCACCACGGATGACGCCTACTCTCATTGTCGAAAGAAGATTATGGGCGGCGTTTGAATGCATGTAGACTCCACCGTTGAACATGGCGGTGGCGTCTTTGCCAATGCCGGAGTTGATCATAGCCTTTCCTCCCGGGTGCTCTTTGATGAATTGCGTGACGTCGTGAACAACACCCGCGACAGCAATCAAACCTCGTCCATTTTTAGCTTGATCTTGAAAGTCGTCCCACTCCATAACCGGCAGTGAATCGAGAGGTACACCCCAGTCGAGTTTGGCACGCTTCTGATCGAGCTTCTTTTGCATCTGTTGCACACGACCCTTCTCGATTTCGTTGCTCTTGAATTGCTTTAGGTCAAATGCCAGACCGAGCTGCTTCCACATCCAGATCGACCATTTCGTAGGGTCGTACTGCCAGAACTCAATAGCGTTACGATAATCGGAGGGGAACTCGTGGTGGAAATTGTGATAGCCCTCGCCAAGTGTCACGAGGGCAGTAATCACATGGTCGCGAGGAGAGTTGCGGTCATCAAACGGCTGGTCACCAAGCCAGTGGGCCAAAGAGTTGACGCAAAATGTTGCCTGCTGCACAAAGAATATGCGGAGGATGCCGGCGTAGATAAATCCGCCGAGATAATCACCCCATCCTACACCGCACACAATGCTGGGGAAGATCAAGCCCATGAATAAGACGACTTTCAGGTAATTCTTGTGCTGCCAGACTACCACTGGATCTTCGTTGAGATCTGAAATGTCTGTACGGCCGATCCGCTTCGGGTTTTGCTTCATCAACATCCAACCAAAATGGCTGTAGAGCAATCCTTTTCTCACCGAATAGGGGTCCTTATCCGTGTCAGTATATCTGTGGTGGGCTGTGATGAAGAGTTAATGTCATTCAATAAATTCAAGTTTGAAGACAATTTCTTACCTCGATGATCTCGAGCCCACCATCTTACCGAGCCCTCAACCGCTCCGCCGCCCACCAGGGATAGGAAGATTCGGAGAGGCAGTGTTGCAGAGTATGATGTGTGAGCCCAGAGACGATGATAGCCAGCTGTTATGCCCAAGCCAGTGGCAAAGTAATAGCAGAATGCGAACAAGGCAGTCTGCCAATAGACAGGCGTCCAGAAAGCCGCCAAGCAGCCCATCAAGGGTATCCCGACGATTAAGGTGGTGTTGAGCCAATTAACGTGTTTGTACCAATTGTGTGAGTTCATCTTTGTGTCGGCGATGTGAGGTTTCTTGGGATCGTAAGATCTCGACCGGTTGGGCTCGCTCTTCTTCGCAGCTGGTGAGGGTTGACTTGAGAGGTATTCTGGCTTCACGGCCAAATGCCCTGCTGCGGGCTGGCTTGAAGGCATGATGTGAGGAAGTCTCTGGCAGTTTGAGGTGGGATGGAGACAATGTAGGTTTTTAATTTGGTCCCAGCAGTCTATATGGTGACCAATGTCATGGACAAAGTGACGAGACTGTATGTGATAGTTTGAGAAGTAATGAATAGAAAGATGGAGTGGTATGGTTGGAAGCGAATGGCACGGCGAGCACGGGTGGGTGATATATGAGAAGGTAGTCTCGGTAAGAATGATGCGGCGACTTGGTGGGATGACTAGGAGACTAGGAAGGATAGTGGGATTCTCAATGGCGTTGAAAAGGCGGTGGAAAATGACGAGACACAGGCAGGGTGTTCGTAGTGGTGTGTCAGGGTTTCGGTGACTTGAAGAGAAGTTGATGATGATTGGACATGCTCAAGATAGGAAAATGTAACAGGGACTGAGCGCCAACATCGGGGGCCATTTATTAGTGGGTAGAGGCCCGTCAAAACCCCTAGAACCTTGGGCGCAGTCATGACATTCACCAGATCGTTGTCCCCATAATATTTTGGTGTTGGGTGTTGGGCGCTCAACAAAAAATTAAAGTTGATAGCCTCAAGCCTTATATTCAGGGACTCGGCCGACTGATCGTAGTAGTACTTTAAGGTATCTTGAGTGGCGTCATAGTCGCCTCGTCAAGAATACCAAACTCAACGCCCATCAACTCACGAGATGAGAGTACAAGAGCATTCACGTTCTTGGCTGGGGCACGTCAGCTTGTACCAGATGCGCCTCGCGTCGTCCAAAGCTTCCCACGCTTTCATGCTTGATACATGTATGTGCATTGTTGTGCTGCTTACTGGCAGCGATTTAGAGATCCCGCAGAGATCAGCCTGGTCCCAACGGATTTTGTAGCCACACCTCGCACGTCAAGCTGGTCTTCCAAACGAATGCAACGCGACGACATCGCCCAACTCCCACATTCAAGACCTCAATGATTTCTTGACGACTGGCAGTACGTTGCATGAATGAAGAGTAATGTCTAATTGATGTGTCATCTCTACTCGCCGTTGTGTCTCTGAGTCGCCTTGGCGCTAAAGGTGAATGATCGAATCTACAAGATTCACCATCCTGCTTTGATCTTGAAATCAATGTCATGAGTCCATATGAAATACGGTAATAAGTACGATATTTCACCATTCTCATATCAGAACATTTATTCGTACCTATCAATTTGTTTAACTCTACCCTTTTCGAATCCCTCGAAAAATCTAGCGCCTGGAATACAGTGACCTTCAGCTCTGAATGTAAAGTACCTCAGCAAGTAATCTTACCAACAATTACAACCGAAATCAGCGAGATTACTCAACGGCGAACCGCCCAACAGCCACCAAACCGAAAATCCGTGAACGTAGCCAGCCGCCTGTAGAATATTTCGTGGTTTCCTACTACCTTTGAATCGAAGATCGATCAGACCCAATAGTGCCTTCCTACTTTGGTGTAATCTCTCATTCTCTCTCCCAGGATACACTAATCACTCATGATTAATAAACGAAGGCAATGAGTCAGCAAGCCTTCTACATTGTGCAATGTCCAATTACACTACTTCCATACTCTGTTTCACATGCAGGTGCTGTTGTGTAGCAGCCGCATCCGGCTGATATATGAGAGCTTTGGCACTCAGAGATGTCTAACCATCTAATGCGTCTGACTTTCAGGAATTCACATTATTTCGCTATCTCGAAGACTTTCTTGAAGCGATGAAGATATTAGCGCGCATTGTGTTACCACTTCCATAAAGATTGATCTTAACATAGGATTCCTTATATATTATTTTCACGCAAAGCAGATGTTCTTCTATGTTCTCAACAATGGATTCAGTGTCGGATTTATCAACAACGAAATCGTACAGAATTTGACATTAGGCCGATGAAAGACATCGTCGATAACTTGGAGATGTGCGATATGATGGAAGAGGGCTACCTTACATCGTGACAATATTCATTTTGTGAGATGGGCAGAACCTGCCGTGTCTTGCTGAATGCAGTAAGGCATGTCGATGTGACGCCAGAAAACTTGTGATATTCAAGCTCTCCCTGATGAAGCTCTCGACATACAGCCCAACGTGTATGTCAATTTCTCAGATGTTGTTATCACTTGCGGAAGAAGCTTCTCTTGGTCTTCCCTGTGCCTCAATTTCTTTTTCATCGAGTTCGGAGTATATTGTTTCCCACCGCAAATTTCATCACCTTTCGTTTCCCAATTACAAGGTCTCGCAAGCAACGATGCAAGCAAGATGTGTTCGATTACGATAGATACAGCAACTGCGGCGCGCCACTCCTACAGACATGAAAATCAATGGTGTACAACCTAAATTGATAACATTCTTCATCTTGAGCAAAGCATAACGCCGCTCTAGTTTAACCGTCATCTTGCGTCCCTTGTCATTTCAGCTGTACGCAGCCTCACCAGCGTGCGTAGTGCAGTCTCACAATATGCAAACCCAGCAGGCTCGTTCGGAGCGAATTACAGACCACTCATGTCAATGGAAGGAACAAGGCACCTTTTCACCCCCTTCTTTACCACCCAAGTTCTTTACCACCTAAGCTTGTGTCATGAATCCCAACCTCTTTGACCGCTGCGCAAGTTGCCACTCAATATCGGGACTTGATCAAACGCTGCCCGCAAAGATACCTGTAGTCAAGATTGGTTTTGCTGCTTGCAGGGCTGATCCCAACGTCTAATTTGCTGACATAGAGGCGGTGTCGACTGAGTCATATTCCCATCATGAAAGTCTTGAAAGCATGCGTATAGAATGATAGAGGAAAGGAGGTCAGGCTTTTGTACGAGGAGGTTGAGGCTGCTCCACTTTGCACATGGATAGGAGATTTGTAGGGACTAAGTGCACTTTCTAATAGAGGCCTTTGCTATTCAATTCTTGATATAATGTCAGCTCAACTATTCGGAGACGTCTCAAAGCTGGCTGGTACTTCTAATTGTCAAATTAGTGCCAACTTCAAGATGCGGTAGATTTTGAATTGGACAGGGTCTGGCCCCGCGTTATTTTGGCGTCGACAATAGGAGAGCTCTTTTAGAAGTGGCAGCGAATGATTTGAGACTGTGGTAAAGGCATAGAATCGGCCCACACCATAATTTCTCGATGGCAGAGGATTGAGACAGAAGCACGTTTAGTAACCGAAACTACTCACCGTATTGTTAGATACTCCCTCCCTCGGCTTTCCGCAAGGCAGGGTACTACTACACTGTAGAGTCTAGAAGCTTCAACCCACATGGCTTGACTGTAAGGCGTAGATTTAGGCATGGAGGAGCGGCGATTTAGCTTGTTGGAGATGAGTCAATGTTCCATTGCATGGAGAGGCGCGGTCACATCGGTACGATACAACATATTTTCAATAAGCCCACCACTTGAAGCGATCGGGTACCGAGTGCAATTACACGTTTTCAAATACGCTAGTAATTCCAATTAAATACTACGGGCGAAAAGGTCCAAGTGTCACATCCATGCTCATGAACTGCGTTCGTGATCCTGAAATTCGTAAGTCTACCATATGTCAGTTCAGAAAGATCGAAGAGTAGGTGAGCAGGGTTACCAATATGTTCCATCCGCCACCGCCAAATTTGACATCGCTCTTACCCATATCCTTAAATCCCATTTGCTCATACATTCTTAGTAGATGGTCATGCGCCAGTAATGCTATCCGGTCCGCGATGCCGCTCGTCTCCATCCTCTGCTCATAGCTTTTCATCAGCGTCTTCGCCAGTCCTCTGCGCTGGTAGGCTGGGAGTACACCAAGTGAATGGATTGCTATAGTTCTACCCTTTTCTTGATGTCCCTTACTATTGGTGTGATGGAGAAAGGAGGCATCTTGCCAGTGGGGTGGCAGGTCCATGCTTTCGTCCGTGACAGAGGCATTTACTATTTTTGTTGCTATCACCATTGCGATAAGTATAGATTTGAGATCTGGGGAGGTGGAGTCTGTTGGGTGGGCGGCGTCGTATATGCTCGTAGAGCCTTCATCTGGCGGTGATGACTGGGTTACGAACATGCCGAGACAGAGCTCAGGGCAAACACTCAAGCGGTAAACGAACTATGAGGCTGTAAGCAAGATGTTAATCTTATTCGATATGATCGACTATGTGATGGCCCAGCATGTATCCCCATAGATCTACAGATATTGTGATCAGAGCAACAGCTGGATTGTTTGCAGTGGGCCAAACGCAAGTAAAAGTGAATGAGCAAATACAATCATTTCTTATCTCTAACGGCACAATCATTGTGTGGGTAGCATGTTGTTATCGTCCTAGCCTTAGAGACGGAGGGTTCGAATACAGACAAATTTTTCATGATCTTAGTCAGTGTGTAGGTGGCATCGAAAGGCAGCTGTCATCGAGGCCTATATGTATCAATTTATACTATGCAAAAATCTTCCGCCAAGATTACTTATTTTGTATGCAACTCTTGAGGTTCAAAAACAGGCCACGCAAATTACCAGGGACAAGCTGAATTAAGAAATGTATTACCTTTTCTCTCGAGCATACTTCATGTTCCGGAAAAACAGCATTCTCCAGTGCTACGCAATCTTCCAGATTCGAGATTGACAGGGTTTGCACATATGGATGTAAATTATCTTTCGCCTTGCTAGTTTCCCTGCCTTGGAAAAGCTGCAGAGCATGTTCATTCCTCACTTCGCCTCGATGTATGGTAAATTCGTTAGAGGCATCACTGTTGGTGGCCTTGGGATCATCAATACTGTCAGACCTTGGAGTTGCAGCGTCTGGGCTGGCGACAACAGACTCGTCCTTTGGATCAGAGTCTGAGGCAAATAATTCTCGGGGCATGGCCTAAATTGAATAACGCAAGATATACCAGATACGAATACGGACAAGGACAGAAGATGGAATCGTGGTGGTGTTTGTTTGTCCTAGACCTTTGGCTGCAAGAGATCGTTCTGGGCCTTCGTTTGGCTCCCTGCTCTGTGCAGCTGCGCGCTGTCGTCATTGTGATTGTCATGGCTTCTGAACATCTAATGGTCTTTACCCTGTTTTCAGCCTCCAGCAGCAGGCTAGGCGGTCTCAAGCCCGCCTGCGCGTTTAGTCAAAGCCCCAAGGAAGTGACCATCCATTGATTTTCTTTGCAAGATGATGTACAATGCCGCTGTGGTTAGCGATCGAGGCGACAAGGGTGGTGAGGGTGGTATGCCAGATGCCCTAGAACGAGCGTACCCGGGATCGTTCCGCCAAATTCCCAGTCCCAAGTCACCACCTCACACTACCCCGTACCCTACATGTGAAATAAATACATTTTGGCTGGTGGATTCATTCGTCTCTACGAGTAAGTTTGGAAGTACTCGAGATGCTCTCTCAATATTGCTGGCTGTTTTCCTTGAGAGGTCATCGCTTTCGTTCTTGATGACTAATGAGGTGTGCTCTACCTATGCTGCTACTTCTTCTCCAATGCAAAGTACCCTTAGACATATGCGGCTCCGGCTTGCCTCTTGCCTTCTGTCATGATTCGACTTGCTTCTCAACTACATCATTGACACTAATTCACTCTGCGAGCGTCTGTATGCATGTGGCTGTTTGAGTGAATTCTAAAGCTATTGTCATATAGCACATGCAAACCTCTATGCGGCCTCATCATTACTTGCTCTGTCTCGGCGTTGAAAATCATCGCCAATACTCGTCGCCCCTCTAAGAGGAGAAGGATACAAGATAATCAGATAGCTCGCTTGGTGTTTGAAACGCCATCATGTGAGCCTCGCACCCAGCATCGAAGTGGATCAAACTAATCAATCGTGCAGGCGGATTACTATCTTACTAGATACTTCGGCTGCCCCTCAGATCGTTCTCCAACAAGACTTCCTCTCCGGCGATTTCGCTGCGGAAATGACCATTGCCGACCTGAAGGCCTATATCGAGAGTGAAACCGGTATTCCTAGCGCGGCCCAGAACATTTCCTACGATGGGCATGTGCTGCAGGATGCTTCAAAAAGCCTCCAGCAGTGTCAGGTAGCCGAAGACTCCATGCTCGGCATGCATGTACGTCGTCAACAAGCACCATCCTCTAGCTCAGGCCGGATTGCGCCTGCACAAGCAAGCAGGGCTCCTCAGCGCCCTGGCTACGATGAAATAGAAACAACCCGACTGCGAGCTGTAGGAGACCCTATTGTACTCGAGAATCTTAGATCATCGTATCCGACGCTGGCGGACAACGTCAGTAACCCAACTCGTTTCCATCAAGCTTGGGGCGAAATCCAGCGCCAAATGAATGAGATTCAAGCAGAAAAACAACGCAAACTAGCCATGCTTGAGGCGGACCCTTTCAATATTGACGCACAGCGCGAGATCGAGGAGATGATCAGACAAGAGCAGGTTACCGAGAATCTGCAAAGCGCAATGGAACATAATCCAGAAGGTGAGTGTACCTACGTTCTCAATTCGCTAGCCGAGAATCCTTTGGTCCTGATGCATTATTCAGTATTTGGTCGCGTGCACATGCTCTACATTCCCGTCGAGGTCAACAACCACAAAGTGAAAGCCTTTGTTGACTCCGGAGCTCAAACTACCATCATGTCTCCTGAATGTGCCGAGAAATGTGGCATCTACCGGCTACTCGACAAGCGCTATGCGGGAATTGCTAGAGGTGTGGGCACGGCCAAGATACTTGGTCGTGTCCACAGCGCCATGATCAAGATTGGTGAGGACTTCCTCCCGTGTAGCTTCACTGTCATGGAAGGCAAAGACGTCGATCTACTGCTTGGGCTGGACATGCTCAAAAAGCACCAGGCTTGTATAGACCTGCAAAAAGGAAAGTTGATCATCCAAGGCAATGAGGTGGAATTCTTGGGGGAAGCAGACATTCCTAAGCACGAGGAGGTGTACAAGGAGGAGCCCACCATCGACGGCCCCTCAGGAAAAAAGATAGGTGCCATTTCGGGGACAGTCACTGAATCTGGCTCTGCGGAATCTAGCGCTAGTGCGACTGCGGCAGCTGGTCAGACCGCTCCTCCAGGCCGACAGCAGCAGCCACAAGCAACGACTGGCTCAGCGTCGTTTCCCAAAGAGAATATCGAACAACTTACAAACATGGGATTTTCCAAGGAAGAAGCTATTCATGCCTTAGAGATAGCAGGCGGCAACGTTGAGGTGGCGGCCGGACTTCTCCTTTGAGATTAATGAACGTGTTGTATAGATGCACTGCAGTCAGGCCTTGAAGCAGAACATAGAGCATGACTGCACATAGACATGACAGAAGAGCTCAAGCGTTAATTGACAGCGATGGCGTCCGAAAGCTTTGACATAAATCTCTATGTGTGTGACGACTATTTCCCTCCAAAGTACTCAACGCCTTGTCATCAATCACTTGCACGGCATCGCATTTCACACTCTGCGAGTCGACACATGTCCTTCTCATTACCTTTATTTCCCCCAACAACCCAATCAAATCGTTCAAATAAATGATACTCAGCACTGGCAACCCTACATGAAGCCTCAACCTCCTCAAAAGCACTCCCACCTCCCTCATCTCGCATTTTCTTCATTCAAACCAATGTGACAGCAGCACTCATCGAGATTCCCCTTCATTCCCTTCTTATCTTCATGCCCTCCCTCATAGCTGTCCCTGCGGTGACCACACCGTCGATGGCAACGATTCTCTTCCCCGTCAACGATGCGCCCACACCCCTTTCCCAATCATCTCCTGCCTTCCCATCGAAACTATAACCCTCGTCCATAAACTTGGCTTCATCGGGTTCAACGAGCTTATTCACAGCGGCTGCGGCCAATGGGACTATATATTTTGGATGGGAATGGACCCCGAGACATCGTTTCAAGGGTAAATTACTACTAAGACATGTCTTTTTACGCCGAAAGTGGTTCAGCAAAGTAGCATTTGCTTCTCAAGGACTCATTTGTACGCAGGACCACAAAAATAATCAAATGAGAAGCTGTGATCGGTGGTGCACAAATGGATTGGAATCTAGGTGGGGGCGATACTGATACAACGAATTAGGGGAAGCTCGGTGAAAGAGGCTAGCATTCAAGAAGTCGGGGGGGTGAACGCCTGCTTTTGAGGGTGTAGGTGCCGAACGTAGGGCGGCGAGGGCGGGAGGCGGAAGAGCAGGACTGGAGGAAAGTAGCTTTATTGGAGAGTAAAGTCGAAGGGGACAAGGTCTTGATGTCTTCTTCTTGAGCTGCCATTCTTCAAGTGGAGTGGTATCCTTGAAGTAAATACTGTCTGCGATTTTTTGGGGGGTACATCATCATATTGTTCTGGGGGGCCCGCGTGCCCCGCGTGCTTGCGGTGCTTGCGGTATTTGCGGGGACGGGTAACTCGCCTATTCATGCCCTCGTCATTCGGAATCTTTTAGAAATATTGACTTCATGGACCGAATTCACTCGGTTGAACTTTTCCTCACAACTCGAATTGATGTATCAACGTTTGCGACATTCATCCTTATATCAGTGTGACATAAAAACTCAACAGACTCCTACTCGCTATCTTTACAGAATCTCATGAATCTAGTTCTAATGTCTCTGTGCTTGCGGGATCAGTGACTAGTTCCGAATCATTAATAAAGGCAGCCGACTTCGGGAGGTTGTTTCGGAGGTGTCATACAGATAGCCACTAACACCGTGGTGCATGTCGAGACAGCAAGCAGACAGGTGGGCTCGGAAACGTTACTTTGGATAGCAAATTGTGCCCACAACATAAGAAGAAGCATTACCGTTGGCGCGTTTGACCTTTTCTAGTTGGAAGGCAAACCCTGGAAGTTCGGAGGTCTGGTGAGTGCGCAGTACGCCCTTTTTGCCATAGATACTGTATACAATGTAACCCTGCTGCATGCTAGCTTTGCACGAATCTGCTTCCGCGGCAATGGCGTTGTATAAGTCGAAAGCTGACCACAGAACATTGTACCAGGATTTGAGAATGCATATTAGCAATAAGCTCGCGGAGGCAGAGCGTTCAGGCAAACCTGTTTTCTCCTTCGAATTCTTCCCTCCAAAGACGGAACAAGGAGTACAGAATCTCTACGACCGCATCGATCGCATGCATGATTTTGGACCAGCTTTCATCGACGTAACATGGGGCTCCGGAGGCAGTAGATCGGAGCTTACGTGCGAAATGGTCAGGGTTGCACAGAATGTCTACGGACTTGAGACTTGCATGCATCTGACGTGCACGGACATGGGGTTGCAGAAGGTCGATGACGCGCTTAAAACCGCCTTCGATGCTGGATGCAGGAATATTTTAGCCTTACGTGGGGATCCTCCTCGTGAGAAGGAAAAATGGCAGGCTGTTGAGGGCGGCTTCTTGTACGCAAAGGATCTCGTTACCCACATTAAGAAAAGATGGGGCGACCATTTCGATATTGGTGTTGCTGGATATCCAGAAGGCTGTGATGACAATAAGGATAAAGTAACTCTGATGACTCATCTCAAGGAGAAGATTGATGCAGGGGGGACCTTCATAGTGACTCAAATGTTCTACGATGTAGACAGATTCTTGAAATGGGTAGACGAAGTACGGGCGGTGGGCATCACAGTGCCGATAGTACCGGGAATCATGCCTATCCACACCCACTCAGCTTTCCTGAGACGCGCGACTGGCATGAGTTGCCATATCCCACAAAGTTTCGTCGATGCTCTCGAGCCAGTCAAAAATGATGATGCGCAAGTCCGAGAGGTTGGGAAGGGTTTGGTTGCTGATATGTGCAGGAAGATCATTGATGCTGGGATTTTGCATCTGCATTTGTAGGCCTTGTCTCTCATCTTCGGTATTCCCTCTATTGACAGAGACCTAGCTATACGATGAATCTCGCTCAGGCAACACGCATGGTCTTGGAAGAGCTAGAACTCGTTCCGAGAGACGGAACGCCGACCGCCAGACAATTACCCTGGAGGCAATCACTAGGCCTGAATCGTAGGGAAGAAGACGTGCGGCCCATCTTCTGGAAAAATCGTAACAAGTCCTATGTTGCTCGAACACAGGACTGGGATGAATTCCCCAACGGTCGATGGGGCGACGCGCGATCGCCGGCTTTTGGGGAGCTAGATGCATACGATATTGGGTTGAAAGGAACCAACGAGCAAAACGTCAAGCTATGGGGAAAGCCTGAGACCTTGAAAGACGTGTCCAACATCTTCATACGGTTCTTGGAAGGGAATCTCAAAAGCTTGCCATGGAGTGAGTCACCAATAACGGCCGAGGCCGAAGCCATTAGATCTGAGCTCATTGACTTGAATAAGAGAGGATTTTTAACAATAACCTCCCAGCCCTCTGTGAACGGTGTCAAATCCACGCATCCAGTGCATGGCTGGGGACCTAAAGGCGGCTACGTGTATCAGAAGGCTTATGTTGAGCTCCTCGTATCTCCGAAATTGATTAGGGACCTTGTCGCGCGCATCGAGAAAGACTCGAACATGACCTACTATGCGGTCACTAAGGAAGGGGACTTAAGGACCAATGCACCAAGTGAGGGTCCTAACGCAGTCACCTGGGGCGTCTTCCCAGGCAAGGAGATAGTGCAACCCACAATTGTCGAGACCATCAGCTTCTTAGCTTGGAAGGATGAGGCCTTCCGTCTTGGGACTGACTGGGCTAAGTGCCACTCTTCCATGAGTCCAAGCCGACATCTGATTGATGGCATCATGAATACCTGGTACCTCGTGAACATTGGTGAGTCGCTACATGAACATTGACCGTGCGCCTACTAATCGCTGCGTAAAGTGGACAACAACTTCCACCAGGCCCACGGTATTTTTGACCTGTTTGATGACCTTGAATTGAAGAACATGAATGACCCTGCCTCTCCCGAAGCGTTCACGAACGGCGTTTACTAAGACTGTAATACTGTGACCAATGCCCGACAGAAAGACGGCAATTCACGAAATTCCTTCGGTTCTGCAATGGAGCTGCCACAGAGGTTCCACTATGCCTCCTACTCTTTCGACGTAAAGAATTGCTCAGAATCCGATAGAGCTACTAAATGCATTCCTATTGGCAATTCAGAGGTCTTTGCGTCTTTCCGATTGCATTTGACAGCATAGCGAGGCGCTTAAGCAAAAAATGGTGCCACTAAACAATCTACAACGTCGCGTGAGATACTTCAACGATCTCACCGCAGTAAAATTTCAATTGTCATATATTAGGGAGGTATATCTCAACGATATCACGAATTAGGACTTTATGATGGGAAGGCTGGTGTTCAGAGTGGGGTCTCTCAACAAGCCTCTCGAACGAAAATAGCGACTGAAAGTGCTTGATGATAGACATGGAATTTGCTTCGTACACACATACGGGCACATAGCCTTTACTGAATTCCGTTTCAATCTTACATTCAGCCTCTAATACCTTACCCTCCTTACTTTGTCGGTTTATCCTCGATGAGGTACGACCGAGGGTCGGTACCAAATGTCGTGGGACACCCAAAGCGGAATAGCGGGCAATCGGTGTCCCACAACTTTTGTCACCGACCCCTCAAGCCCTAAGCGCTAGTAGCGCCGGCTTTAAGAGCCAAATTTCGAATTAAAGTTTGTCTCGATTTTCAAAATTTTGGTTACACCTTTGGTCACCAGCAATGTTCGCGGTTCCAGGCTGGTCGGTATCTGCTTGCACTCTTAGATCTCAGACTACTCCAAGCAATGCGGAAAGTGTCGAAAAGCCCAAGCCTGATGAGGCCAATGGCGTAGACAGAAAGTCGAAGAAGCGCAAGCGAGGTCCTGGTTTGAGTAAAATCACGGACGTCACAGAGGATAATTTGTGCGAGCTATGGAGGAAACACATAGAATGTGAGAGTGCGGGCAGCCTAAACGGAGAGATTGGATGGACTGCAAAGTTGCAGAAAGAAAAGAAGAAGAATGAAAAAGATGGTGTAGTGGAGAAAGCTGTAGATGCTGATGGAAATGAAAATGCTTTCGGAGGCTCTTCGAAGCAGGGAACAGGTCATCTTGGGGATACAGAGTCATCAGTGCAGGGGGAAAGGAAGAATAAAGGGAAAGAAGAGAAAGAAGAGAAAGAAGAGAACGAGGATTCTCACATTATCCAGCTGAATACTGAATTGCAAATCGCAGAGGATCCACCTAACACAGAGAAGGCTGTCGAGCAAAAGGAGAATGGAAAAGTCGAATATGAGCGACGGAGAGCCAAAGCTGCTACGAAGAAGCAACAGAGAGCTCTTCTAGAAGCCGATGGCTCCCTCCCACCAAAACGTGCAGAAGCGACACACGTTTCTACTGCTACGATCGCTTCATCCAGATTGCCAAAATCGAAAACCACCGACACAGCTTCCCAATCAGCATCTAAAGCAGTCGATGCTCCCGCGCCCTCAGAACACATAGCAGCACATGCCTCCAGGGAACCCTCGCACGCATCAAAGCCCCTTAAGCCTTTGAAGGCACCAATACTCCCCTCTCCGCCGCCTTCGGCCGCCAGACTCACACCTCTGCAGCAGCGCATGGCTGCCAAACTGACCTCAGCCCGCTTTCGCCACCTAAATCAGACCCTCTATACCAGCCCTTCCGACGAAGCCATGCGGCTCTTCGCTGACTCCCCACAGGCGTACATATCCTATCACGCCGGTTTCCGCGCTCAAGTCGCCGTATGGCCGCAAAACCCTGTTGATGGATTTATTGAGGATTTGAAACTAAGGGGAAAGATGGGAATTCAGAGTCAGAAAAGTAAATTCAGGGAAACGAAAAAGGGGAAGAAAGCCAAAGCGCCCTTCACAGAGGAGGACATGGCTGGGAGTGGCGGGGTTGGGAGACAATCAGATCCGCTGCCTCGGACAAGAGGTGCTTGTACGATTGCTGACTTAGGCTGCGGTGACGCACATCTAGCGGGGTCGCTGCAACCGCTCAAACAAGCACTCAACCTGAACTTACGCTCTTTCGATCTCGCAAAAGGTAACACGCCAAACGCAGGTCTTATCACGGTAGCGGACATCAGTAATTTGGTTGCGGCAGGCATCAGAGACGGTAGCGTTGATGTAGCAATCTGTTGCTTGAGTCTCATGGGAACGAACTGGGTAGAAGTAGTTGGCGAATGTGCTAGAATTGTGAGAGATGGTGGAGAGGTCTGGGTTGCGGAAATCAAAAGTCGCTTTGTCAGGCCCGGACAAACGAAGCGGAAGGGTGATGGGATTGGGAAGAAGAAAGTCAAGAAAAGCAGAGTAGATGAAGGTGACGAAGACGGAGAGCTTGCCGCATTGGATGATCTTGATGATACTAAAGCAGCGAAGGACGAAACAGATGTCTCTGAGTTTGTGGAAGTATTTCGAAAGCGAGGGCTTCATCTCAAGGGTGAGCCGGACATGGCGAATAAGATGTTCGCAAAAATGCGATTTCACAGGACGATGAGAGCGTCAACGGCGAAGGAGAACGAGAAAGGATGGAAAGCAAGGTTGGGTGAGGGCCTTAGGGAAAAGCAGGTGGAGAAGAGGAAATTCCTTGTGGAAGAAGCGGGGGCCGAGATGGATGAAAATCAAGTACTCAAGCCTTGTGTGTATAAAACAAGGTAGGCAAGAGATCTTGGGGAGCCATAGTGCTATCTCCAAACATACTAAACGAAAGGTGATATAAGTCATGCACGATGCAGCATTTCAGGCGTCCGCAGCTCTTTTTTCAGACGAACATAAGCTTTACCCATTTTGGGAATGAGTGCTGTTCAAATGACGGACCTTTTCGGTCACTTACTGTTGCCGTTGCTTCGACAAAAGCCTGTGCCTTGCCCGCGATGAGATGGGAGGTCTTGTCAAAAATACAGTTGATCTCGGCCTGTATGAGAATATACTGGTAGAGCAAGGGAACCATGTACTACCGAGATACTATTACCTTTGCGAAGAGCGGATCTGAAACGGCAAAGCTGAATCTATGGCACGACTTTCTTGTCCAGGTTAGTCAGTCTGTTTTCTCTGGCTACTGTAACTTAGGAAACTTTCGCCTCTTATGGGTTGCTCGAGCCGTAGTAATTTGCGGACTCTTGGTTCCATTGTCTCACACTCAAGTTATCTTCATTTGTGTATGTAAACTAGCATATCTCCTGTGTTTGATCGCGAAATACTGTTTTGTGCTCCAATTAGAATATTCCCGTATTCCCTTATATTATATATGAAAATCTGAGGGAGTTTGCACTGTGGAATTAGAGGCATAGTCAAAAGCACTAGCTAGGATCAGGCAGCGAGTAAGGTATTCCCAAAGAATTGAATGGCGAGCAAAGCCAATCGTCTTCATCGAGCAATGGGACCAAACGACTTCCCTGAATGCAGCTTGAATTCGAGTGACAAAGACTTTGTGTGTACGCTCTTGATGACCGATTTTCGTAAGAGAGGAGGCGCGTATGTCCCAACGAGGAGGTTGGCTATAGGCCGATCGAATAATGATAGAATATAGTAGCTCTGTCTACTTTAGTAGTAGCGTTATATTTCGGTACTAGCGTTAACGCTAGAGAGAGTCTATATATTTTAACTAGGGGCTTCTATATTAGGCCTAGATCAAATTCTTAGAGAGTACGATTCTTAGTTAATTTAGATTTATCTTATTATTAATCTATATAATATTATTAAATACTAGAACTTTTCCGCTATCTTTTATTACTATATAATAATTATATACTTTTTAAATAATTATATATACTAATCGAAAGTATATAAAG
>JASZXT010000258.1:0-33452 GCA_035521555.1 Lecanoromycetidae sp. Uapishka_2
GGGTGGTGATGGTGAATTGAGCCTTGAAGGGATAGTGAAGATGGTCGTGGGGTAATGCTGGGTTAGTTCTGGGGGAAAGATCTTGGAAGGGAAAATTGTGGATGTGCGGAGAGATATTGAATTCGGTCACATATGGGAGGGTTTTGCGAGGGGTTGGGTATTCGTGCGTGTAGGCGAGCTGTGGGTTAGTTCAATTACATATGTATGCGATAATTATTCCAACTCGACGCATGTAAATAGGTTGGGTAAGTAAGTAAGTATGTATGTATGTATGTCTGTCTGTCTGTCTGTCTGTCTGTATGTATGTATGTATGTATGTATGTATGTGTGTATGTACAATCTTCAAGTCCAATTGATAAATACAATTGACAAGTTCATCTAATAAATTAAACACAGTCTTCACATATCTGTCACAAAATAACGCTTGATTCATGAGGCGAGATCTGCGAAATGGTGGTGCGGCTTTGGAATTGATTTGTGGATTGGGATCTACGAGGCTGTGTTTACGTATTGTGGTACCTGGGTTCCAGTTGTGAAGCTTGATGCGTGGAGTTTATATAGAATGTGTACACATTGAGTCATGTCCATATGTAGAGGGTGTTAGTATCTGACTGTACAAAATCATCCACCTAGCCTACCATATACTAGGGGCATAGCCAGTGCCCAGACTGTGGGGCTATTGCTGCTGCTGCCGCCGCCGTAAAGTTTCCCTATCTGCTGAGTTTTTCAAATATATATTTACCCCCTTTCCAATTCCACTCCCACTCAGTCCTCTTCCTATCGATCGATCGATCGATCTATCTATCTACCTTCGTACCTCCTTTTCACCCATCCACACCCACCTCCAAACCCCCCAGAATGCTCTACAATGGTCAATGTAGATATACTTCCCATATATACGTATTTCTTCCTACGCCAGCATGCATCGCATCTTTGCCATGACATAAGCTATATCATGTTTTCATTTCTTTCTTGCTTGGTCCTTTGATTTTGTGAAATACACTACATATATCTTCGCCATCCTCCCCCCCCCCGTCCCTGCAAGCATATACATCCCGTATCTTATTATCTTTCGCTTATCCTGCTGGGATTCTGGAAAATGGACAGCTCAAAATTTCGGCTCCTGTGGTGTTTCCTATATATGTCAGTATGGGCTGGTTTGAAAAAGCGGCAAATTCATGTATGAGCATGGAGAGATATTTTGACTGTTTCCGCGATTTCGTGTGATTTTCTGTCGTGGTTGGTATATTGTAGGGGTTGATGATAAGGATAGCCGGTGGTGATGGCAGAGAACGGTGCTTGAGTATAGGTATGTGAACCGCGGTAGTTGTTGAAAGAAGTCGAAGTGGTGCAAAGGCATGAGGGTATGAGTGTAGTATTTCGCAAAGGCACTGAACGCAAACAAATCTCTGAAAATCGTACGATAATTTTCCATCCTTCATGAAAGAATTGAAGGGCTATATACAGATCTAATTATAAGTGTGATACCTCCAAATCGTAATCCAGTCCAGCTCTTGTAGTGAGGCTGCCTTCTCATCGTCATAATTATTATGAGGTATAGCCAGCTACTTCTCCCTCCTTTAAGGGGTTTGTGGGACTTGCCCATGCGTTGACGGGCTTTGTCATACGCCTCAATACCACAGGATCAATCCAATACTCCACACGATCGCTGCACATAGCTTCAAAGACCAAGACATAGCGATCTGCCTTGAGCTTCCTCCTTGATATGGAGTAGCAGTGCTTGAGCCAGTGGAACTTGGATACGCAATTCCAGCCACATATCCCCCATCAGTTGGACTCGCTACCAATGCTACTGTCGAACTGCCGATCTGCAAATCTCCTGACTTGTCAAGTGAAACGACAGTCCCTCTCAGCGTAACGGCTGAACCACCGGGCATGACGGTCTCACCAGGCGCAATTACAAATCCAGACGGTTTAGCGGTGATGGTCTGCCCTCCGACTGTGAACACGGAGCTGGGTGCTGCTGGTGCAGATGAAGGGAAAGGATAGGTTGTACTTCCAATGACAATGCCGCTGTCATCGGGTAGCACGGAAGCCAGCATACCAGAGATCGTAGCCGCGGGACCGCCGGCACTGATGAGGGCACCGTTTGCGAGGGTTACTACTGGTTCTGGCGTTGATGTTGGCGCTGAGGTAGGTATTGGGGAAGCCACTGTCTGAAGTACTGCGCCTGGCGTAGTGGGCAGGGCATAGTTGGTGCCATCCACTATGACGTTGTCGCTATTTGCAACAGCCGAGATGGTATGCCCGGCAATTGTGGCAACGGCGCCTGGGGGAAGCGTCGTTGTACCGATGACAAGCCCACCGTTTTGTGCACGTTCAACTTCGGCGCCGCCGATCAGAACAGGAGCCTGGGTTGGTACGGGGGTTTCGAGGACCGCGCCAGCGGTAGTGGGGAGAGATTCGGTGGTGCCATCAACGATGACATTGTTGTTGTTTGCTGCCGCCGAGATAGTATGGCCGTCGAATGTGGTTTGAGCTCCAGGTTGAAGCGTGGATGTGCCAATCAAGATCGCCCCATTTGAGCCTCTGGAAATCTCTTGGTTTCCAATGACTAACGGGGCCTGCTGTGGCGCGGGTGTCTGTAGTACTGCGCCGGCGCTGGTAGGCAGGGATTCAGTTGTACCATCTATAACGACATTGGCGTTGTTTGAAGCAACTGAGACTATGTGCCCTGCAACTATGGCCTGGGATCCAGGTGGCAAAGCAGTGGCGCCAACCATGATTTCGCCGTTTGGAGCTCTAGTGATAGAGGAACTGCCCAGGACAACAGGACTTTGCTGTTGTTGTGGGGCTGGAGTTTGCAAGACCGCACCAGCGCTTGTTGCAAGAGTCTGGGTGCTGCCGTTTATCACGACATCGTTTGATGAACCTGCTCCCGCTGAGATAACATTGCCAGCCACTGTGGTTTGAGATCCGGGTGGTATCGTCGCGGTACCGACGACGATACCGCCATTCGACGCACGAGTAATGCTATTGCCCCCAACGAGAACCGGGGTTTGTTGCTCTGATACAGGTGTTTGCACGATAGCACCAGCGCTCGTTGGTAGCGCATAGGTAGTGCTTCCATCTACTGCAATACTCGATGGACCTACGGAGACGACGTGATCTTGTATAGTAGCCTGACCGCCAACGGGAATGGTTGATCCTCCAATTACGACACCGCCATTCGCCGCCTTCACGATCTCTTGACCGCCTACTTCGGCGGGAGCCGACTGTTGGACCGCGGCTTGCTGTTGAGCTGGAGCTTGCTGGAGTACAGCGCCAGCACTCGTTGGAAGAGCATAGTTAGTGCCATCCACAACAGCGTTGGACAGTCCGGCTGAAATCACGTGATTCGAAACAGTAGCTTGCTCGCCAGGTGGTATAGTCGAACTTCCCACAACTACACCACCATTCGACGCTCTCGATAAAGACTGATCATTGACTAGCACTGGCGTCTGTGATGGCGAGGCCGGTAGAGCATGTGTAGAGCCGGCAACAGCAACATTATCAGCGCCGACAGAAAAGCTGGTACCGGCAACCTGGCCTTGAGCTCCTGGACTGTATGTAGAGCTGGCTATCACGACGCCACCTCCTGCAGCTTTCGAGATGGAATTTCCAGCAAGTAGCACCGGCGTTGGTGTCGGCTGTATCGAATACGTTTGAGAATTTTCGTCCTGAATCACGCTAGAACCTACAGAATAGACTTTCCCGGCCACTGTGGCTTTACTGCCAGGGGTATAAGTGCTGCTGGCCAATATGACGCCGCCATTAGCTGCTGGTGTTGCCGTCACACCAGCAATGACGGCGGGACTTGGTGAAGCCATGACGACTGGACTGGAAACTGGGGTGGTATTGGGTATTGCGTTGACTTGACCATTACTTTGCTCCACTACAGACTCGGCTGGCTGAGCGGCGGCTTGGGCAGCAGCGGGTTGAGCAGTGGCAGGTTGAGCAGCAGCAGGTTGGGCAGCAGCAGGCTGGGCAGCAGCAGGTTGGGCAGCAGCAGGTTGAGCAGCAGCAGGTTGGGCGGCAGCGGGTTGAGCAGCTGCAGGCTGTACAGCCGCAGCATTGGTGGTAATTGGCTCCGCATTCACCTGGCCGTCAGCCTGTTCGACTGCAGACTCGGCTGGCTGAGCAGCAGGGCTTGCAACAGGAGCTGGAGCGAGAGCCTGGTGCAGTGCAGATATTTGAGCCGCACTTTCATCGTCCGGATCTACAGAAGTAGAAGTTGGAGTGCTTCCTGGAGTGACAGCATCTGGGTTATCAGCACCTTGATTTGTAGCGACGGGATTTGGAGCGACTATGACTGGATTGACAGCTGCAGCAGACGTAGCAGGTGAAACCGGAGCCACCGCTGTACTAGCTGGAGCTGCTTCTGCTACCGGTAAAGATTGCGCGGCAACGGGAGTTGGAGCTACCAATGGTGCTGATGTCTTGTCAAGCTTTCGAGGAGGATCATAGATACCATAGCTGACCGGTATACATGAGGTCCATGCTGGATCGACCCAGGTGAGATTACCTGGCACAGAGAACCAAGGATTTCCCATTTCGTTGTAAGCGGCCGGATCGTAAGATGGAACTTGAGTGGCGCCAGGACAATCAGTCACTAAGCTATTTGGAAGAGGAAATTCCAATTGGGTATAATTGATCGGGGCCCAATTCTGCATGGCTGATGCCGACTGATACCCAACGTCGCAATGAGAGGTTGACATCACACTGGGGTCATAGCCAACAGTAACATCGTGAGTTCCACCACCCAAATTTTCTCCGAAGGGCAGATAAGCTGCACTTGCTTGTAGGCCACTGTATGCTACATAGACGGATGGTGACGTACTGAGGTTCTGGTCAGTGTGAACGAAGAACAGAACATGGAACAACTTACAATGTGAAGTTGCCAGAGACTAGGGTATATGGGGTTGTGGCGGCAGCAGCAGTAATAGACAGGTTTGTTGCATTTGATGCCCCTGTTGTTGTGACTGGCCAGTAGAGAATCTGTACATGATTTGCCCCAATGTAACAACCAAGACCGCAGTCACCTGTGGGTTCTATAGCCGGTGGTCCTAATGTCATTACGTTGGTATAAACGCTTTTTGCGCCATCGGTACCTATAAGAGTTTCTATCACTGTTGTTGGGGTTGGGGTGACGCTTTTTGCATAGGCTCCCTGGCATGAGCACGGCAAGGGATTACCCAGCCAGTCATGGCAGGCCCATGCGTTAGTATTTGTGGCATTACCAGTAGCAGTAGCGTTGCCAGTAGTTTTGTTAGCATAAGATGCACTGGCGAAAGTGGTAGTCTGTTCGCTAAGGGGGAGCGTGGGATTTGGACTCGCAGTGCCTGCTGTCCCCCCTAGTCCCGTATTCGAAGATAATGGGCTGGCTGGACTGAATATTCCCGAAGCCAATAGCCTAGTATCTGACAACCCTAGGCTTTGCGGCGATAGCGTCGGAAATACGGAATTCCTCGAAACTGAAATCGAAGGCGCTGCGAAACGGGAATTGGCGTAAGTCGAATTTGGAAAAGCCGATCCTGACGTTGCCGTAGTCGCCCAATTTGTTGGCGCTAGACCCGAAGTAGCAGTATCTCCATCAATATCGACGTTTTTGATTCTATTCGGAAGCCCCACTGGTGTGGAAGACGAGGAGAGTACGGAGTAAGAGCCGAGTGCGCTGGAGGAGTCAACGGTAGATGTTGAGACAGCTACAGCTACAGATGCTGAGGTGATTGAATTCGAATTTGTCGAGTTCGTCGAATTCGGAGAGACGGAGTTTGACGTAGAGGGAGTAATTGTTGGCGCTAAACTCGAACTAGCAGTATCTGCGCCTGTCACACTCATTTGTCCAAGGATTTCATCCATTTCGTACGGTGACTTGGCCGAGGTGGAAGTGAAAGGTAGATTAGACGAGGTGCTGAGTGTGTCTGAGGGAACGTTGGTTGACGAAGAGGTGATGGCGGAAGAGGAGAGGCTACTAGAAGATACGCCATTTGTCCAGGAAGTCGTCTGTGACAAGGGCGTAGAGGCCGAAGATTGTGCTGAGGAAGTAGCCGACAGGCTCGAGTTGGAAGTTGACCAAGATGCTGTTGATGAGGATCCGGAAGATAGAAGTACTGCTTAGCATCATGAGCAAACTTGGGTCTAGTTACAACAAAAAATATGGAAGGCTGAGCACGGCCACGATCGCCCACATTCGGCAGGCCTTCGGGCTACTTGCAGCCAATTGTGTACATCTTGCGGCAAGAGCCAACAATTTGCCTTGAAAAGGGGTTTATTGGATAGGCGCAAGACATGTTGTAATGCTGAAAGGGAAAGGAGCTTCCTTACCAGGCGTTGCGTTTACGCTGAGGGCGCAGGACAAGAAAAGAGCGAATTGGGCACCGAAAGTGCGCATTTTACTTCAATGAACGTGGATTTGTAGGGACCGTCATGACTCTGAAATCATTCTTCAAGCGTCACTGTACATTCTGAATCGCTTGTCGACAGCAAGACAGTCGGCCAGCGATAGTACTGCATCGAATTGCCAGAACAGAGCATCAAGGATAGGAAACAGCTGGATACATGACTATATTGCTGGGGCTCTTCGGCGTCCTCGGTAGCACGTTACATGGTCGGACCCTAATAATTGACCAGCCGTAAACTTGAAACTGCAGCAAGTGATTGCGCGGACGACGAAAATCGGGAATTGTCATGTGGCGAGCTTGGATCTTTCACGGACACAAGAATAAGCCCAGAACGACATGATACACGCCAAGGCTACTCAAGGTAACAAGTAATGCAAATTACACGACGTGAGAGCGAATAGAACGTAAGACTTGACCATGATAAAATGAACTTATCCTGTTTGAGTGAGAAATCTTGAGGATTGAGTTGCATTAGGATGTACCACGCCACATGTAGTCGTTTCAACGTTGCCGTAGCTGCTGACTGCTAAGGTCAACTATCGCTTAAGCGAGAAATTTGGAACGCCCGAAGGGCCACATAGAAAGCCTGAAATACGAAGAGGAAACGAAGGCCGGAAACTCTGATCCTGTGAACTGCAAGCTGGTGAGATTTGAAGGCACCCTTGCGCCCATGTCCTTTGCTCTGTTCCAGCTGTATTATTGGTTGGTCCGGAGTTCTTGGTAATTTTGGCGACAAGGTTCAACCGTCCGCTGTAGACGCTCCAGGCAATTCTTCGTCAGGTCAACGCTTTCAATCGTCTTTTACTCTTGTATCAGCTCATTGCAAGGTACTAATATGATCCTCCCCAAGTCCTCGCAGGTAAGCTCTGCTATTATTGCAGCTATCCCTCGATCACCGGTCATACTTTAGCGAATGGGGCGTAAACCCTTAAAATTATGAGCATAGTCCTTGTCTACCTGGAGAATGTGAGTGTACTTTCGGCCAGTCCTTTAACGTTGGCTTATGGCTTGCGACTTGCCAGCTCGCGAGGATAATCAAGCCTGTGTCCGGTCCGTAGTATCGTTCTCCCAGTAAGGTACTACCTTTACCGTACCCTCTAGAGCCTTTCCAACTTCTAGTCAGAAACAAAAGCGGTCTATACAATTCCTGGACCTGCAGCTAACAGCTCTAGATTGCTCTACATCGCAACTCATGACCGAAGCTCTCGCGTGATCACAGCATTGTGTGGTGCTGAACGAGAATTAATTATCGCTGGTACTCCGTACTTCGCTTTGCTTCTCGGCTTGCATACCTGACTTACATGCCGTGGAAAGTCCCACCAATTAGATGGCAGCATGGCTCGCATGGTTCCGATGACTGAACCAAAGATTTATGTCCTCCACTTATCAATGTAATTCATCACCACTCGATACGAGTACGAGGATTGGCAATGCGCGCGCTCACGCGTCAATGACGAGCATCTCCACCTGGAGTTGCGCTTTTGGAGGAGATTTTCAACATTCCTTTACGAAATCCTCTCCCCATCATGCAAGTGGGGCCAGTACGTACCTGACAGATAATGTCAATCTTTCCTAGATTATGGCATCAACAATTGCGCTGGCCTTGCTCTGCTCCATCCTTCTCTACACACTCAAGATAGGCCGGCAATTCACAAGGAATTTGTGCGCGGCGAAGGCGTCTGGAATCACGTATAAGATCATACCTTTTTATCATGTTAATCGACTATACCAGCTCTCATGCATCTTCCTCATACCCTTGATGCGAAGCCTCCCACAGAAATGGACCGATCCATGGTTTGATCTGACACTAGAATGGGGCTGGAAACGCCGATACGAGCCTTTCAAGCGGTTCGGGTCAGACACCTTCATCACTGTCTCGCCAGAGCGTAACGTTCTCTACACTGCCGATCCAGACGTCATCAGTCAGATCACCACTCGAAGGAATGATTTCCCAAAGGCGTTGGAGGTCTACGAATCATTGAAAATATATGGCAATAATGTGGTGACATCGGAGGGACAGCTATGGAGGCACCACCGGAAAATTGTCAGCCCTCCTTTCACGGAGAAGAACAATCACTTGGTCTGGGCCGAGACATTGGATCAAACCCGCGCAATGTTGAACAGCTGGCTTGATGGTGGCCCCACGATCTATACGATAGCTGACGACGCCATGAGATTGAGTCTCCATGTGATTAGCAGGGCTGGCTTTGGCGTTCACCTGCAATGGCCAGGGCAAGAGAAGAGACATGAAAATGGGCATGCAAAGGGTAGTGGCAACAATGTCAGCGATGCTATCCCTGCTGGGCATAAGATGAGCTACACTGATGCACTGGGCTTGTTGTTGCACAACATTCTCACTGTCCTCATCGTGCCCCGATTTCTCCTGAGTAAGCAGAGTACACGAAGAATATTCTATCAAACCGCTAATTCCGTCCAGAAAATCTGCCATTTAAGTCTACGAAGGAGATATACACTTCCTACATAGAGTGGGGTACGTACATGGACGAGCTGTTCCAGTCGAAAAAGGCCGCTGTTTTGGCAGGCGAAGAAGGAGATCAACTGGATCTTATGGTAGCACTTCTGAAAGGAGCAGGTATCACGAGAGAGAATTCTGAGATGGGAGAAAAGGCGCCAAAGCAGTCATTGACTGACGAAGAGATTTTGGGGAACGCCTTTGTCTTCATTCTCGCAGGCCATGAAACGACAGCCAATTCCATCCATTTTGCTCTTGTTCTGCTTGCATTGAATGTAGCTTCGCAGCGCCACTTACAAGCTGATCTCGATGAAATATTCCAAGGTCGACCTGTCAGTCAATGGGATTACGACCGAGACGTGCCACAACTTTTCGGCAGCATGGCTGGCGCGGTTATGAACGAAGAACTTCGTCTCTGCGCACCTGTCATAGGAGTGCCAAAATCCACCGCTCCAAACAGCCCACAGCCGCTCAATGTAGATGGGAAGAAGTGTACCGTCCCAGAAGATGTATATATCTCACTGATAACGCCAGCCGTACACCGAAACCCACATCATTGGCCCACTGGTGCCCCCAAAGATCCGCAAAATCCACTTCATCCACTCTCAAACACAGATAACGATCTTGAAGAATTCAAGCCAGAGCGATGGCTCCTCGATGCAAATGCTAAGACCGGCGTTAACATGCCAGATCAAAATGGTGACACTGAAGCCTCCAATCTAGGTGTGAATACAGCCGCAGATACCAGTGCTGCGTTGTATCACCCACCGAAGGGAGCATACATCCCATTCAGCGAGGGCTATCGCTCCTGCATCGGCCGACGTTTTGCACAAGTCGAGATCCTGGCCGTGATCGCTCTCATCTTTACACAGTACAGCGTCGAGCTTGCTGTGGACAAATTTGCGACGGACGAAGAAGTCAACAATATGGACGAGAAGGCAAAGAGGGGGATTTGGGGTAAAGCGAGGGATGAGGTCGAGAGACAGATGAGAGAGGACATGGCTGCTATCATCACGCTGCAGCTTAGGAAGGGAAGTATTGGATTGAGACTTGTGAAGAGGGGGGAGGAGAAATTTGATTTCAAGTGATCTAATGAATGCTATGCATGCAAGAAAATGGTGATCATACTGAGCAACATGTACCCCAGGGAGGCTTTTTTTCGATTGAGTAATTAAATTTATTCGATTTAGATTGGTTGTGCACATAGCATGGTAGGCTTTTGGAAGATTTTCGAGAACTTACAAAAGGCAGGTAGTTTTTCCTATCGAAGAGTGGCATCTGGCGAAGCCCAAAAGATCTGTGTCCTACCGTCTACTTTCTAGAGACAACTTCAACCTTTTGGCTCGCCTGTAACGGCTCTATTCGAGGCCAAATTGGCACACCTGCGGTCTTCTGTCCACGATATTGGATTTCAACCCTAGCACACCTCACAGATCTTGAGCAAGGAAAGGCAACCACCATGCTTGCCAATCTGATGACTCAAAAGCACATCATTGTCCACGAATTCAAGCCCGCTGACATTGATATACCCGACCACTACCCAGGAAATTCAGCAATGCCTGAGAACGCACTGTGACCGAAGGTGAAGGCTTCAATGACGGGAGCACAGATCCGATATCTCCTAGCGTATGTAATGCCCGACAATGGGATGTGGTACTCTGTAAGTGAGGAATTTGCAGACCTGGAGTAGTCAGCATGATCGGAATACATGGTGTGGAGGCTGGCAGGCACGGGATATCGACAAGTACGTCTCTGTACTTAATCGAATCGGTATCGCAATAGTCTGCATAATTCAGCGAAAATCTATATCGCTTGACACAGCCTGTCCTCAACAAACCGGGCATGCTAACCCCGAGATGTAAATCGGCAATTGGAGCGGAACCCGTTCTACGTACAGGATTGGTAACCAATCGGACCATGAGGCTATCTTTAATTTTGATGCATCGCAGGTCTTGCAGAACTAAGCCGCAGTTTTCCTACTTGCGCTGCGCAATCACTATGCTCGTATCGCCTCGTTGCCTTCGAGGCAGGCTGTCAATGAACAGTCGAGCCAAGCCCCGTCGAGCTTCGCCTATTGACGGCATATTCCAGCGATATTCTACCACTGATTCTACCACTGAGATTATAGAAAAGGTCCCGGCAACGAATTCTGTTGCTAAGCTGCGGCTTGGTATGCACGTTTGATCCTTGGACCAATGAGTGCTTCAGCTATTACTGGCCGTGCAGTATCACCTCGATCAACGTACTCGATGGCTATCAAGACTCTCGCTAACACAGCCTTGCAATTTTGGCGAGGCTATTTAATCAAGTGCACCGTGGCCCAGACTTCTTTTCTGTCGTGTTGAAGGCTCTGAAGTAAATGTGTAGATTCTGAGATTTTCATTGTTGGTACCTTACATGTTGCATTTCTCAACGCTTTCATCTTGCCTTTTCTCCCACAACCCTGCTAGTCGAAAGAGTGAACTTGAAGTAGATTGAGACAACTATTAACCTGACGATGGCATTTTTGCTTCTTTGGCAAGGACTCATATTGTTCTTGCCTGGTATACAAGCAAGGACAAATTTTACCAGTAAGTACCTGTCGAGAGTCTTCGTCTGCTCTACGAATCATAGCGAGGAAACTAACATTGTTTCCCAGCAAATTCAACCTTTATTTCGAGTTCGGCAGTCAACAGTTCAATTCGGTTATTCACCAGCAGTTCTTCGACCAGCGCATCACTGTTCTCCTATATTATACCTTATGGCTACACTCAAGAGTGCAACATATATAGACCTCTATGTCAGACTGGAAGTATAACTGTGGCAGTCGACCTTGCTACCATGACTACAAATACCGTACTACCATGCTCTTCCTACCTAACGTCGCAGTCACTCTATCTTGACTCTGGCAGTGCCGGATTTGGAAGCGAAGATCCTCAAAACCCCGAAATCGGTTGGCCCCTAGACTGGCAAAAGAACTTTGGCCAAAGCCCCGAGTGTCAATCCTACGCTCAAGAGTACAGCAAAAGCCAATATACGTTTTCGGGTTGTGGAAGTAGAGACACGGTAATTACCGGGAACTTTCTCACTGCAAGTCTCGCAGGTGACGCTGAAGCGCAAGCCGACTTGTGGTATCCCCTACAAATACCACCTGCACTTGTTCGGCAATTTACTCCTGAGTATACGGATACCTGCTGTGGAAATTGCTCGCTCGATGCATCTGAACTCAGGCTCTACTATTTTCCCGATAGAAATGCTGCCAATTCCAATTATACCCAGACGTCCAATCTCACATCAGGGTCGTCATATGCAAAGCTAAGAGAGCGAATGCTGTCTGTGGGCGGTGATGGAAGCATTGCTATTGTCAGCGGACACACTTTGTATGTGAACAATTGAGACATTCAAGCTGCCATTGCTCTAACCGTTGGATTAGCACTTCTCCATCGCTCTATCTTCAAGTGCTTGGGACATTAGCCGTTAGTGACCAATGTACCACCGTTGGAACTCCACTCACTAATCCTATCATTACGATTGCACCCGGTGAGCTCTCGACATGGCAACCATATGATGACGCTACAGCTCAAAGTTCCTATGGGCCAGGAATGACTTGGGATGCGGTAGGAGACATGATGGCATTAGACTTCTATGGTACCACGGCGCCACTCCAACTCAAAGATTTGGCCTGTCCGACCTGGGGTTTAGGGAGAACTACATCCGCCGATGGCACAATAATCACGACTATTGGAGCACCATTCCTTCCACTTATAGTCCCTCCTTATCAGGCGCTGACTCTCGACCCTATGTGGTCATCTCTATGTACAGGCATTATGAGCGATCTAATAGATCAAAGTTCCTTTGTTATCTTCGATCCACCACAAATGTTGACCCCTGGATCGAGAATGGTAGCGGCGCCACAAGAGACATCCACCCCGGCTGTTGTACAGGCCGATCCGACAGCTACACCAGCAGAACGGACTATGGCGTCTGCTGGCCTGGCTAAACCTGCAACTCCACCTGCTGGTCCTCAAGCGCCTCCGGCTCAGACTGGGCTTTTGGTGGGAGGCAAACAAGCGACCACACTTTCTCCAGAACCCTATGATCCATCCCTGCCAGCATCTTCTCTGAACGATCCTGTAGCTGCTCCAGTCAATAACGGTGATCCACCTACAAAGACAACAGAAATCTCGCCTGCCAGTCCTGAGAAATCTGCTATTCGGTCCGCAGCTTCACCAGCAGATCCAGCTGGACCTCCATCCGCTGGACCCGATCAGTCCCTTGGCGGTTCTTCAAATCCACCTCAAATCGAAAGGGTATCCGGGGTGGCAAACCCCCCGCCAGGAGACAAGTCCCAACCATATAGTCAAGGTCTAGGAGCGATCATCTACAACGCGTTTGGGAGATCTGGATCCCACGACAGCGGAGACACAGAAGAGGTGAATCCCATCACGCTTCCAATGTCTGGAGTCCAGGAGGTCACGGTAGATGGGACACGAATTCTGTCTATTGACCCATCAAAGGGGGAATTGGAGGGAACCACCTATTCGGTTGGTGGGCCGGCTATGACTATCTCGGATGGCATCTTTACTCTCGTGCCCTATCCTGATACTGCCGATAGCAGCGCTAGCGATGGACCCAATGATCAGGGGGGTATATTACCTCTTACTCCAAACCTCTTGACGATAGCTGGGGACACAGTGGTTCCAAACCCATCAGGAATGCTCATTGGTGGTTCCAGTCTCCTCCCTGGTGGCACCCCAGTCACCATATCTAGCACACTCGTCTCGCTTGCCGCTTCTGGAGTCCTAATTGTCGGATCATCCAGTATCACACTTCCGCCTTCATCGATCTTCACTATAGGTGCGGCGACATTTACTGCTGACCCAACAGGCTTTAGCCTCGACAGGGTGTATATCTCGCCTGGTGGCTCTGCAAAAGAAATTGAAGGCACAATTATCAGCCTAGATTCATTGGGGGCTCTGACCGTAGGAGGCAGCGTTTTCTCTATCCCTACCCCTCAGCCCGCACCTCTCGTCAGTGCAGTAGCCACAATTGCTGGCGAGACGATCACAGTAGACCCCTCAGGTTTCGCTATTGCTGGCACCACCCTTTCAGCCGGGGGCCCAGGAATCACTGTGAACGGGACTATCATCAGCCTTCAATCCTCTGGCACTTTGATTGTGGGATCAAGCACCCTCGCGCTCTTACCACCAACCTCATCAATGTATGACATAGAAGGCCTCAGAGTGCAGGCTGGCTCTTCGATTGCTGTGGTAGATGGTATAACATTGACGCCTGGCGCATCAGGCGTAGGTATTTCTGGAGGCGTGGTTAGTCTGGAGTCTGGCGGACAGACGATCGACGTCGGGACCGAGCGCTTCGCAATACCCACAGGGCTAATCAATGGAATACCGGGATTGCAGACCTTCGATGGGGGACAGGCAAAGGGGCTTGAGTCGCCTCTTCGTAGGATTCTTGCAGCATCGGTCTTCGTGATGGTTCTTTTGTGGGCTTGACTTTGGTGAAACAGACTTTTACGCAGACATATCTAAAACACTTTTCTCGATCATGACTTATCCTTCCTAAGTCTCTCATGAATTTTTCATGTACGCCTTTCATCAACAACCGAAGATCAGGCCATGAAGACTCAAATCCAGAGCTTGACAGTGTATCTACTCCTGAGCCTAAACCAGAGACTTTTACCAGAGCCAAAGGTGCATCGTCAACATCAAATCACTCGCCCAGGCCGGATTGCCTGGATTCGAGTCTTGTGAAGCAGGTCTGGCTAGCTCAGCTAGTCTCTGCTGCGCCCCGTGTTGGAAGGCGGGCTTTGTGTCTTGTTCGTTCGTTACTTCTGTCATGGCAAAAATAAAACATATTCAGCTGGTAATCGAGACCCTAATATTGATACGGCCGGCATCTCGCGGGTCCTTGATGCTGAGTTCAACATAGGTCTCCAATAAGACACACTACCTATCTGTAAAGCGGCTTCTTCCATTTGTAAGTACGAACGATGTTATACTAAACACTGGTCTTATTTCAATTACTAATTAGACCATTAAGGTATAAAGTGACGACGGAATTACTGTAGGATAAACGAGAAGTACTCTGGGTATCCGATTTTCTTGGCCCCCTTTTTAATTCTGTCAGACAGCTGTCATATTAGGCTACACCTCAATTCAATTGATCCCTCAAAAGTGTCACCGACCGCTTATTGTAGTGGGTAAAAATGCTGCTTCAAAAATCCTATCTTTTTGGTGTCTCGCACGCTATTGGGCTTTAAGTGTGCCCTACTTTACAATTTTGATTCATTTGCTTAAGCTGGAAGGGGAAAGTAAGCCGTAGCATTATGCACCAACAAGGTTCTTGAACAGCGAATGAAGTGAATTGAGCCATGGAGATATGAGTATCTCAAATTAGCTGCTAGGAAGCTAGCGATTGCTTCTCCCACGAAACCCTTTCACAGACTGTATCGTCTCCGGCTTTTCGCCATCACGAACAATGACTGGCCAAATCTTTCCGCTTATTTTCGTGCTTTGCATGTTCCAATGTACCCCCCCTCGCTGTTCTCACAGGAAAACCCAGGGCAGCACCTGGTCGAAGCCCCAGAAACAAAACAACCTTCTACATTCAAAGACGAGAATTTTAGCAATCGTTGTTGTAAGATAAGCGATGGAACACTTACCTCCTGCTATCAGACAGCGCTGGCCGGATTCCGCGTCGCAGCGATTCTGGTTTGCGTAGTGGTCTGGTATACAGAAACCACGACAGCATTGACTCGTTGTGCTGCAAGGCTCTGAGCCGGAAAAAGCTGTGAATGGACGTTTTTTTAGAATAGGGGAGATGGAAGAGCTTACGTCCTAAGGAGGTGCAACCAGCTACGGCCAGCACATCCTGAAGCTGAGCGTTTGCCACTCCAAGTGCGACCAAAAAATTTGAAAGCTTCATAGTAGGATTCGTTGAGAATAGACAACTGATCAACTCAAAAGAAGATGGATGAGCGAAGCAACAGACAATTGAGTAGACAAATGTAGGAGACAGAAACAATGATAGAAGACTGGGGGTAATATATAGGTCGAGCTATTCATCGCCATTCGCTAGCAGGAAGAATCAGATGCGGTCAGGTTGCATCGTCCCACGCAGCTTCCTACGACCAGGTGGGATGAGGATTGGATCCCTGGTTCATTCGGAGTTGCTCGCACCGTTATGCCCACCTCGTTTGGACGCACAGTCATTACTGTTTTCGAAGTGCTGCATTCGCAAATGCTCGCGATCTACAGATCTGCTGTCTCAGATTGTCTATTGCATGCATACATTATGACCTGCTTCCACAGGATTTCGCCGCGGGGTCATGGTGAGGTCTATGCTTAGTTGCAGATGTACATGAATCTTACGCATCTTAGAGAATATGTTCCAGTATTATCATGACCAAAGTATCAGGGGTTGCAGATGTTGAGCATGATACTTTTGGAACCCCACCCGAAGTGATACGGGGATACGATTGCGTCTGAGGTGGAGAAGATTGTCCCGTCTTGTTTGCCAGAAGAGGAGATACATTGAATCTAGCAATGCTCGATGCTCGATGCTCGTAAAATTTGAGTGGTTTACAGTTATCCTATTCTCCTGGCGTTGGGCCTATGTCTATTCTGACCTCCGACATTCTCAGTTAGTATAGAGCAATTTTTCGCAGCGGTGATATGACGGGTGACAATGATATGAGCTACCAAAGGCAGGGGCAAAGGAGGGTTGACTTTAAGCAATACGTGTATATGTAGGTGTGCGCGGGTGTATTGAGATATGAACATCGATGTTTTCTCCATTGGGGCAACCAAACGAGTTGGGTGCAGGACACGTAGCACATATCTTGACGGTTGCAGAAGCCAGAGTGCCCTCCTCTCACGGAATCATTTGGCTCTACCCAATGCGCATCTCAGTTCAGCTCTCCACGTTGATAGGCGCCGCATATCAACCAGGATATGCGACATCACGGAAATTTTGATTGAATGTTGTGGTTGGCTAGCTTACTTTCCCAAGACTAACTTCCTCGTAAAACGGACTGGAGGGAGAAGGCCATCTAAGACAACTCAACCCATACCAGATTCTTCTAAACATATCAGTCTGCAAATACGAAGCATCTGAAATCATTTTCCTGCCGAAGAGAAGCACGACTCATTTCAAGGTCAAACTGGAAAAGCCTCCAGCACCAAAGCGACCTATGCAAAAAAACCCATTACGTTCTGGGACTGAGTCGGCAGCGAGATCCAAACAGACCGGCGCGCCATTTGAGTTGGAGGCTCTCCGCAACGCCTTTCTGCATAAGCTCTCAGTCACCCAGACGCCAGCTGTACCCCGCAATTGAGTTCATGCACAGCTGAGTATTACACGATCGGAAGGTGGCTCGTGTCGCATAACCTCTGTCCCCATTCTTTTAGAAAATTGAAGTGGGGACGGACAAGAGAGAGGAGCTCCTGATTCGCCCAAAGGCTGATCGAGGACCTAATCGTGGGCATCGAAAGTCCTGCTTTTTACGCTCTTTGCAGTAAACATGTTCCGTGAAATAACACTCGATGGCTAGATCGTTCCTAATGACGATGACGGTGTAGTAGACTTACAAGGCAGACGGAGACTTTGTAAGCGCCTCGAAAATTTATGTGCAAAAGCAACGATCGAAGCGTTCTCATGGGAAGTATCGTATGTGCACTATTAATCCATGTTCTCTTGTACCCTTCGTACGAACCCAGTACCTTGGAAGCATGAGACATTGCGAGGTGGAAATGCGGAGTGACTGGGATGGTTGTTAGCTTTCTAAAACGCATCGACAATTTGCGATGCCAGTGAGATGAACGATTTTAGAGATACCACCAAAATTACTAATCATTCTGCAGACCAGCTCTTTTGGTAGCTTTTGGGATATGCGATCACCGATGAATTTACATCGCGAAAAAGACAAGCTACTTCTCGGGGACGTCTTCGTGTGAAAGTTTAAGACCTTGAAGCAAAAAGGATTGGTGAGGAAGGGTACAAAGGCAATATGTATTCTGGTGCATTATGGCGATAGCTGTTTGCTTGAGGCAGCAATGTGTGAGACTCCCTCGTGCTCAGTGCGCGTACCTACCTCTCCAGAGATGATTCTTCTACTGCCAAGTAGGTTGCTCGTGTTGCGTGGACCAGCAAGAACGGTGGAGCTCTGATGGAAATTCAGAACTCTACACGTGACACGAATGCAGAGCATAGAAATGGAACCTATATGGCGTCACTGGAATCCTGTACGAAGCCATCATAGAAGCATCGATCGGGTATTCTAGAGCGAGAAGAAGGCATCTAATCGTTCGAAAGATCATGTCATACGCCATCTGACCGGCACCTGCTAATGGGACTTCAGCCACCCTACCATTTGCTCGAAGGCCTCCTTCTGCGCCTCTTGAATTTTGGGGTCCCCATACTCGCCAACCACGGCGAAGCCATGAGGAACGCCTGAATATATCTTGACCTCATGCTCGAGCTTCTTCTCTTGCAGATGGGTTTGACCAGCGCTTCGAACGTCGTCAGGGAATAATTGATCATTTTCCACGCAAGCCATCGTTACTGGTGACTGGATGCTCTCGAGATCTTCCTTGGTAATCATTGTGCCATGTGCTAAAGCGCCAGCTTTGATCAGTGGGGCGGTCTTTGCCATGCCCTGCTCTTCGTCCTTTAAAGCCTGACCATGTGCGACAGTGTCCGGCAATTCAGCCGCAAGCAAGCAAACATATTTCCCTCCGAAGCAGTAGCCTACTGCATAGACCCCTCCTCCATTAGCAACAGCATCTGCGAATTCCTCTTTTGCTCCTTCAATCACTTTGTGCAACAGTGGGAGGACCTTCTCTTGAGTTTGTCTTGCGAGCCACATATCTACCAGAAACGATTTTGCGGTTGTGGCTAACCCCATCTTGACTCTTTCAATGTAGGAAGGATTTGATTCGTCGACATTCGGGTCTGTTGTACTGTTCGGCGCTGGATCCCCAGCAAATCTACGATGTGAAAGCGTCAGTATCGGCCATGATGACGGACGACGTGCAACGTACTGATCTGGCATGACGACAAGAAATCCTTCGCTGGCATATTTGTCGGCTTGTAGCTGGTTGTTCTTGGAATGTATGCCAGTTCCGCTGCTCAGGAACAGCAAGAGCTTGGAAGGAAGATGAGGGTAATCGCTTGGTTTCGTAATATAGACCTAATGGGAGCGGTTTCGGCATCAATCTCTTCTCAGTGATATACACAAAAACTGACGTCGACGTCTGCGATCTTGGATATCTCCTGAACGGCCAGAGTCAGCCTTCACGCCAACGATTGCATCTGTAATTCACGCACACCGGTAGGATGTTCCCCGCTTGTAGCTGTGCATCTTCTCAGCTGGAAATGACATTCAATCTTTCAGAAGACCTACGCGAAGGTCGGTCTGTTGTGCAATGCTCCTACGCCATAATTAGAACATAATACGAGACCTGTCTAGGATTGGGAGCTCTGACCCCCATGCTTTGTCCAGATTGTGCTGGAGTGTCTTTTGAGGAGATCATACTTGGCTCCTGAGCATCGCTCTCAGGCGCCTTCGTTGCAACATCAGCCTCAGCCATTGCGTACTTTATGGAGGTTCCTCTAGAGAGTGGAAGCATCTGCCTGCCCCACTAGTAAATAGTGCTCGATGTACTTGCTGGCTGCCGTAGAACTACCGGTAGCCGATAAGTACAACACCGCAGGTGGGGCAAAAACACTTAACGCGCTTGCCTTGACCAAACAAACGCGTCAACTCTCGACTGAGACCATCACAGAAGTACCAACAATCGAGGCGACCCTATCCCCATATCAGTTGAGGCCAACTGTGTCGTATAATGGCAGCACACGCAGCTCAACAGGTCAATCGAGGGTCCCTGGCGTAAGTGCCATTTATTCTTGTAGCTTCATACCCAAATGCAATGCTCACCTTTTAACAGGGCGATCTTCAACTCTGAGGCAGACCCAAACGTAATAGTCACACAGCCTATTTTACAATGTGTTCAAGTGAAGCCTTTGGCCGGTCAACAGGGCGCCCCAGAGCGCTTCAGAGTCGTTTTCAGTGACATCGACAACTTCGTCCAGAGCATGCTCACCACCCGTAAGCATTATCCCTTTAAGGACCTCCCTGATGGTCGCCCGGAATAGGACAAGATTTCTGATCTCTTTGTGCAGAAGCAAATCATGTCGTGCACGAAGGCAAGCTTAGGAAGGGCTGCTTCGTACAGCTAAAGTCATACCAAGTAAATCAAGTCAAGGGAAAGAGGTCGGTGTCTGAATTATACTCATGGCCAGGATGTATGCTCATGATTCGGTAGAATCCTCATAGTCCTCGATCTGGAAATCCTGGAAACGCTTGGGGAGTGCGAGAAAATTGGCGAGCCCAAGGCCATGGATTTCAAGGCAGAGGACGACGTCAAGCCAAACCCGACCACCATCGCAACGAACGGCTTTTACGGGAACAAGCCAGTACAGCAACAGAACCAACAGCAGTCCTTACCTGCAAGGACAGCTCCTACTTCCTCTGCTGCACATGCGAACATCTACCCCATCGAAGCTCTCTCACCCTACGCACATAAATGGACGATCAAGGCTCGGTGTACACACAAATCAGACATCAAGACATGGCACAACAAAAATGGCGAAGGCAAGCTATTCAGTGTAAACCTCCTAGATGAGAGTGGGGAAATACGAGGCACTGGGTTCAATGAACAGTGTGATACTCTCTATGAGCTCTTCCAAGACGGTGGAGTATACTATATTACCAGTCCATGCCGGGTCAATATGGCGAAGAAACAATTCACGAACCTCAATAATGACTACGAGCTCATGTTCGAGCGAGACACTGTGGTCGAGAAGGCTGAGGAGCAAAATGGTGTTCCTCAGGTACGCTTCAATTTCACAAATATCGCTGACTTACAGACCGTGGAAAAGGACACTACCATCGATACGATCGGTGTTCTCAAGGAGGTCGGAGAAACGAATCAGATTGTCTCCAAAACCACAAACAAGCCATATGACAAGCGAGATCTGACTCTCGTAGACAATACCGGTTACTCAGTAAAATTGACAATATGGGGTAATACTGCTACGGCATTCGATGCTATGCCGGACTCGGTTGTGGCGTTTAAAGGAGTCAAGGTATCGGATTTTGGGGGTCGGAGTCTGAGCTTGCTTAGCTCTGGTTCAATGAGTATCGATCCGGACATAGATGATGCCCACAGGCTTAAAGGTTGGTATGACGCTCAAGGCAAGAATGACACTTTCGCGTCTCACTCAGGAATGAGTGGCGTGGGTGCTGCTGGTGGTCGAAGCGATCCTTGCAAGTCGATCATGCAAGTCAAGGAAGAGAATCTTGGAATGTCAGAAAACACAGACTATTTTACGACTAAGGCAACTATCATCTATGTGAAGCAGGAAAACGTCTCTTATCCAGCATGTTTGTCAGAAGGCTGCAACAAAAAGGTTGTGGAAGTGGACCCAGGACAATGGCGGTGTGAGCGATGCGATAAGACTCATCCAAAGCCAGAGCATCGATATATCATGTCGATCAACGTTAGCGACCACACCGGCCAGCTTTGGCTCAGCTGCTTTGACGATGTTGGCAGAATGATTATGGGTATGAGTGCAGACCAGCTAATGGAGTTGAAAGACAGTGACGAGAAAGCTGCGGGTGAGGTGTTCCAAGAGGCCAATTGCAAGACGTGGACCTTCAAATGCAGGGCTAAGATGGATACTTTCCAGGACCAGCAGAGGTAGGTTCTCATTCCATTTCGAAAAATTTCATCAGGCTGATGTCTTTAAAGGGTGCGATATCAAGTGTCCGGAGCAAACCCTCTAAATTACTCTCAGGAATGCTCGAAGCTGTCCCAGATGATAAAAGAATACAGCATGGTTTAAAAGAGGCGCAGGGATCGATTGATGTTTCATGATAATGTTGCTAATTCTTCGAGAAAGTACAAGCTATTCACAATCACGGTATTCAGTGGCTCTCCATGCTGATCTGTGATACTATGATTCTGACATCAGCTTCCATGGACGGAGTACATTTGCTGAGAATATGACCTTCGCACAAGGCTGAATCTCTTGGCAATTTTTATGTCCGTTAAGCCCATCGGCATGTTGCGCAACGTCATTGCCGGTGGGTCCTGCACGGTGTTTACAAATCCTCTATCTTCTGTCGTATGAATGTTAGGCGCCTTTCCTTGTCCTTCAAACCTTTGCCTTTGAAGCTTTGAATGATCATTGCCCGCTCTATCACTTACTTGCATACGACACAGCAAGATGGCAGGGACCATGCGAGCAGTTGGTGCGTTTCAATGCTCTCCTAAAGCAGTCTCAGTAATCACTTAAACCTTTTCCAGATATCAAAAATGGTACCGGCCCCGTCACCTCCCTCTTCATCAATGGTTCCACTCCCAAGCCCTCCCCAAAGCCCGCAGACGCAATAGTAAAGATCAAATGCTTCGGTCTCAATCGAATGGACTTGCTTCAGCGCGAAGGCCACTACCCAATTCCACCACAAGCGCCAAAGACGCTCGGTGTAGAGTTTTCGGGTATGATTGAGAGCTTTGGGAGTGACGCCGAGTGCGGATTCAAAAAGGGAGATGAGGTGTTCGGATTGGCGTATGGAGGGGCTTATGCGGAGTATATCGCTGTCAGCACGCACATGCTGATGCATAAGCCGGAAGAATTGAGCTGGGAAGAGGCCGCTGGTGTACCGGAAACGTATGGCCTCGAAATTCCACTGCAGCAGGACAACTGCTAGCTAGACTAAGTGAAATGGGGAGTGGGATGCTAATCTTTGTTTTGAACCGTAGATGGATCACAGCGACCCAAGCAATGTATCTCGTCGGAAAGTTTGCCCCTGGAAAGACGATTCTCTGGCATGCTGGCGCCTCTTCGGTCTCTATAGCGGGCATCCAACTCTCGAAAGCCGATGATGCAGCTGCAATCTATGTTACAGCCGGTTCGCAAGAAAAGATTGATTTCTGCGTCAAGGAGTTGGGCGCAACTGCGGGTTTCAATTACAATACGCAAGACTGGGCGAAAGAAGTCCTCAAGGCTACGGAAGGGAAGGGCGTGGATGTGATTATTGATTTCGTGGGACAGAACTATTTTCAAGGGAATTTAGACGTGGCGGCTAGGGATGGGCATATTGTGAATTTGGGAGCTCTAAGCGGGACGAAGTTGCCTGCTGGTGTGGATATTGGGGCTTTTGTGAGGAAGAGAATACGATTCGAGGGTAGTTCTTTGAGGAGTAGGGATGAGGGATATCAGGGGAAATTGAGGAATACGCTCGCTGAGCATGCGCTGCCAAAGATGAAGAAGGGGGAATTTAAGATTTTGATTGAGAAGGTATTCCCGTGGGAGGAAATTGTGAAGGCGCATGAGTTGATGGAGAGTAATAAGACGAAGGGAAAGATTATCTGTAGGATTGATTGAGGTGATGATATAAAATCAAGTGTACCGTGTTGTTAATATATTGAAAGTTAGTAGATCTTAGATGAACTCTACGAGGTTTTCCTTCACATACACTGACCGCTGTTTCCAGGTCAACTTTTATGGGAGGGTTGCACGATATAAGACATCAACGATGACCTTCGATGTTCGATCGGAGCCAGAACAGTAATGACGAAAGAGTTCTTCAAATTACCAAGAGAGTACCAGGCTGCCAGACCTTTGTTTATATCGACTCCGCTAAATGAATTTCATAATATGCATGCTTGCAACGATATCGCTACTCCAGTATCAACTCTCTACCACACCGCTCCATCCATTCCTTCCCCGTCTCCCAGCATACCCCCGATACTCACTCAGAATCATGCACACATTTAATCACCCAGACCCCCCAGCTCAAACCAACAGATACCCCGCCCTGCCCCTCGACACTTCCAAATGACGAAGGCGTAGCTTTTGTCATGCTTCTGGTATTCCGTACATTGCCTTGATGGCCTAATTGAGCTAGCTCAAGGCTTAGTGTCCGGGCTCGGCTCACTTGCCATATGGAGATGTTTGTCTTCTTGGCACCATCAAGGCACGAGCTCACTATTGATACGAAGTACTGATACTCTGAGGCTGACTTTAGACTTCACAGCCTCGATTGCTTTTGTATAGATTCTTTACAATCCGCCAGAAAGACTGTCTGTGACATGACTTGCAAGCACGTCGAAGCACATGGTAAACTCCGCTTGCATGTCGTTCCATCTTTCCAAGGCTGGCACTCACAATATACATAGAGCTTCACCCTCCGACCCCGGCACAATCAGTGTATCGAGAAGACTGTACACAGTGTTTTGACAGCATTGTACGGTGTCTGCCTGCCAGAAAAGTAAGATACATAGTGACATTGCTAGGACGATCCCACTGGACTCAATGTCTGTCTATATTGCTTCAACGGAGGTTGCACAGGAGAACGAGATCATGCTCTTTTACACAGCCAGTCAGCAAAGCATCCTTTGGTCTTAAATATACGGAGGACTCGGAAGAAGGTGAAGGTCAGACAGTCTTAAGCTCGGTGCCTCGTGAGCACACCGGCAATACGTATGAGCAGCGCTGATATGAGATTGCAGCGTGATGAACCCCCACAGAAAATGACAAAGCTCGCAATAGCTGCGGAGACAGAAGAAGACCGCTACGATACTCAAGTCCGGGTTCAGTGCTACGAGTGCGGCGTGGAAGAGGTAGATCGATCAAGTGGCAAGCTACCTGCGGTCATCAATGCTGTACTAAAAGCCAACACGTTCGCAAGACAGGCTGAGGTACAAGCATGGGAGCAAGAGATGTTACCCTGCGAGCATATATTATGTCTAAAACAGGAATCAAGCCGACGGATCGAATCTCAGGGTGCGTGGACACTGATGGCAGAGGTCGCATGCTGACAGGGTCCTAGATCTGGGACACTGCTCAATGTGTGACCTGAAAGAGAACCTTTGGTTGTGTCTTCAATGTGGGAACCTAGGGTGTGGCCGTGCTCAGTTTGGTGGAGTAGGCGGCAACAGTCACGGCCTTGCACATACCGATCTCACGTCTCACGCTGTTGCAGTCAAGCTGGGATCTATCACTCCTGAAGGGACGGCGGATATCTATTGCTACGCTTGTAACGAGGAGCGTACAGATCCAGAGCTGGGCAAGCATCTCGCTCACTGGGGAATCAATATTGCGGAACGTGAGAAAACCGAGAAGAGTCTCACGGAGATGCAGATCGAGCAAAATTTGAGGTGGGACTTTTCAATGCTTACCGAGGATGGAAGAGAACTTGAACCACTCTTCGGCGAAGGTTTCACGGGTCTCAAAAATCTGGGCAACAGTTGCTATTTGGCTAGCATACTGCAATGTCTTTTCTCGATCCCCACATTTCAACACCGCTACTACCACCCGAAAGAACCTCCACCCGTCTCGCAGGCTCCTGCAGAGGATCTTGAGACCCAATTGAGAAAGCTGGCTGATGGTTTGCTATCGAGTCGCTATTCACATTCAGATGCAGAGGTAATCGCTTCGGAGTACTCTCCAGAAATTCCTAAACAAAAAGGTTTGGCACCAGCCATGTTGAAGCATCTGATTGGGCGGGGTCACGAAGAATTCTCCACCATGCGTCAACAAGACGCTTTTGAGCTACTCCTTCATCTTCTTAAACTGATAACGCGCTCCTCGCACACTACACCGAACCTGGATCCCGTCCAATCCTTCCGCTTTGTCATGGAGCAACGTCTCCAATGCATGTCGTGTAAAAAGGTTCGCTACCGAACAGACGAGCAAGACAACATCTCCATTCCGGTTCCAGTGAAGCGAAAACCAGTAGTCACTACCGAGATGTCAGACGGAGAAAAGCCAAAGGAGGAGTTTGAGTCCGTCACGCTAAAAGAATGCTTAGACACATTTACTAGTGTCGAGGTAGTGGAGCTAACTTGCCCATCGTGCAGCAGCAAGGATGGCTTCACAAAGCGCTCGCTTTTCAAAACTTTTCCTTCCGTGCTCGCTGTAAACGCTCGCCGCTTTGAGCTTGTTAATTGGGTCCCTACAAAGCTTGATGTGCCGGTTGTCGTTGGTGATCAACCTTTCAACCTTGACGTTTACAGATCATCTGGGCTACAAGACAATGAGGAGCTGTTGCCAGAAGATGCTAACACCTCCGAGCCACCGGCATTCGCACCAAACGAGATTGCTCTAGGCCAGCTTGAGGGCATGGGTTTCCCTCGCGGAAGGTCCGAGAAAGCGCTGCATGCGACTGGCAACATCGACTCTGAGGCGGCTATGAACTGGTTGTTCGCACACATGGAGGACCCAGACATTGATGCTCCTCTTAACCTAGGTGGTGTATCAATCAGTGGAAGTGCCGCTGCGGGTGTGAATCCCGAAAGCATTGAGATGATGGCAGCAATGGGTATTGGTGCTCCTCAAGCTCGTAAGGCGCTAAAAGAGACAGGTGGGAACATCGAACGGGCTGTTGATTGGGTGTTCAGCCACCCCGATGACCAAGGTGATTTCAGCGAGGATAGCGCTTCTATGAACACTTCTGCTGCTCAAGGTGAAAAAGCAATGGCGGGCAACGCAGAGCTGCCTGCGACATTCCGATTGCAAAGCATTGTCTGTCACAAAGGAGCTAGCATCCATGCCGGGTAACGTCTTCCTGTTCTACTCCTGAAATTTTCCAGCTAACGCTCGGTCTTCAGACATTATGTGGCGTTCATCCGCAAATCCATGCCAGCTGAGGGTGGCAAGGAGTCCTGGGTTCTTTTCAATGACGAGAAGGTTGTCAAAGCTGAGGGAGATGTGGACGAGATGAAAAAGTTTGCGTATGTGTATTTCTTCGAGAGGCTATAAAGCAGGCGTCATACGACTCGACGATTGATGGTTACGGATTCGAGATATGAATGATGAACAAGAATCTCTGCCAACCTTGCATTGATTCGAGCCCATCAACGCTGGTATAGATAAAAGTCACCTCCAGATGTAATAAATACCATCACCCTAACTCAATGCGGTTTCCATCCGTGCATGAATGTTCTTGCCTGCGCGCGAAATTTCGCGAAAATTACTCAATGAAGCAGCAGCAGCCTGACCGCGTCAGCTTTTGTGAACCCATTTGCTTTTCGAATTATATTGTTGCACAGGCAAGAAAATATCGTCATTTACGTGGCTGAGCAGTCCTTAAAATCAGGCAGCGGAATTCTTTTTTAGGCGGACCTCGCCGCCAACTTTCCGCCTGCAAGAAATATCTCCCCGCCCCCACCAGCGTCATCCAAGCTACACCCTGCAGCAACTGCAACACCTAAACCATGAACGTAATCAAGCTACAAAGGTAAGTAAAGCTTTTCTCCTCGACTTATATGCTTGATATGCACCTGAGCCTGTTACAACGTCTGAGGCGCAATTGCTGATTTCCCGAACACACAGAAAGTATCCACAATTCCAGCAACAAGACATATTTGGCCTGCAGGATGCCTTCCGGAAGCTGGACGTTGATGACAAAGGATACATTGACGAGGCTACGGTGATAAAAGCTACGCAGGCGTCAGAACGACAGCCGTACGATGTGGTCAGGTCGGCGCTCAAACAGGTGGAGCTGGATAGCTCGAGAAGAGTAGAATTAGATGACTATGTCGATGTACGTTCCACTGAATGGGTTTCCAATGTTTCATCGATTGGGTAGTAAAATCGAAAGAGCAAGCTGACCACCATGCTTTTTATAGCTCATCTCCAAGGTCCGTGGAGCATCCGCCCCAGCCTCACAGCCTGCCTCTACTGGCCGCGTTCGTGGTATGAGCAATGCAGCCGAAGGTAAAGCGCCAGCACCCTCGCCTGGACACCGACCGCAAGGAAGCGTGGGCGGCAGGATACAGGTTCAGGGCTCTTCTGCAAATGTTACACATACGATCAACGAGGATGAACGAACAGAATTCACAAGACACATCAATGCCGTGCTGGCAGGTGATCCTGATATTGGCCACCGCTTGCCCTTCCCTACAGATACTTTCGAGATGTTTGACGATTGCAAAGACGGACTCGTACTGGCGAAGCTCATCAATGACAGCGTGCCGGATACGATTGACGAGCGTGTTCTCAATCGGCCGGGAAAGAAGATCAAGACACTGAACGCCTTTCACATGACGGAGAACAACAACATTGTGATCAACTCAGCGAAAGGCATTGGATGCTCAGTAGTCAACATTGGGAGTGGAGATCTTGTTGAAGTCCGAGAGCATCTGATCTTGGGCCTGATATGGCAGATCATTCGAAGAGGCCTGTTGGGAAAGATTGATATCAAATTACATCCTGAGCTCTACCGACTACTAGAGGATGATGAAACGCTGGAGCAATTCTTGAGGTTACCACCTGAACAGATATTGTTGAGGTGGTTCAATTATCACTTAAAGAACGCAAAATGGGACAAGAGGTAAGCCGCATCATTCTCCTACAACGAGCTTGCTAAATCTGTGTCTAGGGTGAACAATTTCTCCTCTGACGTAAAAGAAGGGGACAATTACACAGTTCTACTGAATCAATTAGCTCCAGATATCTGCAGTCGAAGCCCGCTTCAGACCCGCGACCTCCACCAACGCGCCGAAGAAGTCCTTCAAAACGCCGACAGACTCGACTGCCGCAAATTCCTCTCACCAACATCTCTCGTAGCCGGTAATCCGAAACTCAACCTAGCCTTTATTGCCAATCTTTTCAACACGCATCCTGGCCTTGACCCAATCACAGAAGAAGAGAAACTTGTAGTCGAAGACTTTGACGCTGAAGGCGAGCGTGAAGCTCGTGTCTTCACTCTTTGGCTCAACTCCCTTGACGTCCAACCAGCCGTCAATTCTCTCTTTGATGATCTCCGCGACGGTAGCATACTTCTCCAAGCCTATGATAAAGTCGTCAAAGGCAGTGTCAATTGGCGTCACGTAAACAAACCCCGAGAAGGCAGCGAGTTGATGCGCTTCAAAGCTGTTGAGAATACCAATTACGCCATTGAACTTGGCAAGCAGATGCACTTCTCCCTTGTTGGCGTACAGGGAGCCGACATTACAGATGGACAGCGCACTCTCACACTTGGCTTAGTTTGGCAGCTCATGCGTCGCGACATCTCGGAAACCCTTTCAGCACTCGCCCATCGCCTTGGCAAGAGCGGAATCAGCGATCCGGAGATGGTGAAATGGGCCAACGAGCAATCCAAGAAAGGTGGTCGCAACAGCAGCATACGCAGCTTCAAAGATCAAGCTATTGGCAGCGGTGTATATCTGCTTGACGTGCTCAACGGCATGAAGAGTTCTTATGTGGATTACGACCTTGTGACAAGTGGCAAGAATGACGAGGAAGCGTATATGAATGCGAAGTTGGCGATTAGCATTGCAAGAAAGATGGGGGCGACGATATGGTTAGTACCGGAGGATATCTGCCAGGTTAGGAGTAGACTGGTTACTACTTTCATCGGTAAGCTCAGAGTTTCCCTGTGACAGGCAAAAGAGGATCAGTGCTAATGAGTATGTGTGCAGGCTCCCTCATGGCTACTTATGAGAAGATGTAGTTGTAGCAGTGATGGGAAGAGGATGAATTGTACTCTAGTCTTATGCGCAAAAGCATGTATAACCAATCAAAGATCTGAAAAGGTACGGAGTAATGTAGTACTCTCTTAGCCTACTGTACGTTACAAATATTGGGAGAGAGAATTTTGATCTGCCAACACTGCGGCTAGTTCTACGGATTTTAGCGCCTAGAAGACATTGCATTGTTATCTTAGGGCACGTCCAAAACCTTTGTACTCCTACAGCCATGGCATCCAAATGTCGACAATTTTAAGCTACAGCTCCTTGCTGCCCAGAGACTAGAGGATTTGTTCAAATGGTCGGTTCGGCTAGAGACCTTGCTGAGATGGTTCGCATCGTCCTTCCTCGGACCGTCACTGACGAAGTAGGCGCATCGTCGACTTTGCATCGCACCTTCCGCCAACCAACATCCCTACGGAGCAGTCGCATCTTGTCTGGAAGGCCTCGAGAGAATGATGGAACATGAGTAGGGACAGCAGGTGCATTGCACCACCCACGTTTGTTCCGATGATGTAGGCCTACGACCGACGAGCTCCAACGCATTATTTCCATCATAGAACTACGTCCACATTGTTTCCGACTCAGAGAATATTACATAATGGAACCACCCAAAGCTTCCGAATCTGTTGATACTGCTGGCACCAAACGCAAGCGTGAAGAGGAAGGTGATGGAGATACCGATGGTGATATGATGGAAGACCAGCAACACCCTTCGAAACAGTCCAGGGCTACGAGCGAGACTGAGGATTCCGCGGCAGAGGAAGCGTTGCGTGGCTCTCGCAGGGAAAGTAGGAGACAAGCAGAGGGGAGAGAACTTGTCGATCTGGCGAGGCAAGCTGTCGATCAGGTAGAGCGGACGAGGGGGAGGCAACCTGTCGATCAAGCAGAGCGGAGGCAACCTGTCGATCAGGCGGAGCGGAGGCAAACTGTCGATCAGGCAAAGCTTGACGCAGTCATGCACGCCTACGGTGTACTACCTCTACAACGCACCGGACTTGGGGACCTAACTGAAGGTACACCAGAAGCAATACTCGCGCTTGTCTACCTCGCACTGCTTGTATCCGGGTGCGTACCTCTTGAATTGGCCTTCAGATGCCTACAGTCCCTAATTGAGGCTGGGTATCACGATTTGAAAACCTTGAAGCGGAGCACTTGGGAGGCGAGGATTAAAGTCTTGAGAAAGGGGGCCTATCGAGATTGGGACAAGATGGCTACTGCGCTGGGGGAGCTTGCCGAACTCGTGGAGACTGAATATGGTGTGTACTCCATGTCTCACCGATTTTTTTGGATATCATGTCCGTCAGAACTGATATCCTGGGGCAATCTATCTAGGCGGCAATCTTAATAATCTCCTCATCACCGCCGACTTCAAGCCTCAGATGGTTCACACCCTGATACACGAGATAAAGGGTATTGGGATAGTCGGGAGTGACATCTTTTGTGACCTCGCGCAAGGCATTTGGCCAGCGCTTGCTCCATTTGTTGACTCGAGGAGCATGGCTACAGCTCAGGCATGTGGACTTGGGAACGACATGTTTGCAATGTAGGAGGCAGTGGACAGAAATCCTGTCGAGATGTGCAAATTGAGCTCTGCACTTGTGACAATACGATTGACCAAGAAGGAGAAGGACTTTCAATTAGAGAGTGTGGCTGGCTTGGATGGACAATATGAATATGGTACAGAACAAGCGGTACGTTTCCCAGTTCCAGACCATCACACTGTCATGTGCACGTATTGATCATGTGATTAGATGGAGATGAAGACGCATTCGTATTCATATGCAGACATGAATAGCAGTAAGTGATTAGCTTGAAGCGAGCAACCTAATGGTTCCTGGAATATGTCAGGACGAAAGCAGCATAGCGTAATTCATGAAATCACCACTTTTGCCCTGAACATTGATATATTTCATTTTGACTGAAGGTTTGATTTGTTTCCACATTCGTGTCGAAGCCATTTTCAATTGCTAATACTCATAAATTTTTCTTTTACACGACTGTGAAGGTCTCAATACTTAGCAAAGCGCATCTTCGGAGGTTCCTCCGCTCTGTGACATGACGTTACGCGGGAGCCAATCAGCGTTGAGGCTTTACATATTGACTACATCATCACAACTGAGTACACCTTCACTTCGTGGCACCTACCCTCCCACATCAGCAATTCGGGCCCTTGCGAAATCCCATAACATCGCAATCAGCACCATACGAAGAGCTCAATATTCTAAACTTACCGACAAGTTACCAATCGACGCAATGGATGCAGTCAAACAAACCATTGCCCAAAACATGGGCGTTGGTGGCTCGCACGAGCTGGTACCCGAGGATCAGCAATTCGACCTGAATGACACGCCCGATCTCAAGGGCAAGGTAGGTGTCATTACTGGAGGCTCCGAGGGCATCGGCTACGGTGCAAGCCATACCCTACTCTCCCACGGCATCGAGAAGTTATTCATCCTTTCGGTCTCACACGAAGTAGTTGCGGGCTCACTCAAGGCAATTGCAGATGAGATGGGAGAGGATATAGCGAAGAAGGTTACCTGGCTGCAGTGTGACCTGTCGGACTGGAGACAGACGAAGAACACCGCCGATAAGATCGCCAAGGAGACTGACAGGATTGATATTCTAATCAACAATGCTGCCAGGGGTATCATGACCTACCAATTGACTGATTACAATGTCGACCGTCACGTATGTGCATCCTTCAAGGTACACGTGTTCATACAAAGTGCTGACAACTCGTACAGATGGCAATGAACCACATGGCCCCCGTAATCCTAACCTCCCACCTCATGCCTATCCTCAAGAAAACCGCTTCCAAAGGCAACACCGTCCGCATCTGCAACATGGCCTCCAATGCCCACCAAGGTACACCCTCCGATACCAAATTCGAGTCCCTCGAAGAGCTAAACCGCGATCTTGGTCCCAACGGCCAATACGGTCGATCGAAATTAGCCGCTATACTCTACTCCCGTTACCTCAACAAACATCTCACATCCCAACACCCCAATATCCTAGCTAATGCCATGCACCCTGGTTTCGTAGACACGAAAATGAGCTCAGAAGATATCCACGAACCCTACCCGCTAGGCGGGTATGCCATGTCTGTCGCTATGGCACCGATAAAGAAGAATATCATGCAGGGCTGCGTGAGCACTGTGTTTGCGGCCACGAAGACGGAGAAGAGCGGGCAGTATATTTGTCCGCCTGCGGTGCCGGAAAGTGGGAGTGCGATGGCGCAGGATGAGGAGTTAGGAGAACGGTTGATGAAGTTGACGAGGGAGTTAATTAAGGAGAAGACGTATGAGGATTCAGCGGCGAAGGGGTGCCCGTTTACGGATTATTAGATGTGTTTGGTATGGTTTGTGGGGAGTGGGAGGGGGAAGTTGTGACGGGAAGTGAGAAGTCAGCGTTGCATGGCATGGCATATGGACGCAGAGCGTAGCGAGCATTGTCATTGAACCATAGCTCACGAGCTCATTCTGCATACCATTCCCATACCAAATATCTTGCTGCTCGTACTTGGAGCACGTGACCACCCGACGCGCTAAACGTCACCCCCGCGTCTTGTACTCTACGCGGACCTCCCTCACCTCACCTCACTTCTCCTCATCCTCAACCCACACCACATCTCTACATATTCACATATTCACAAACAGATTTTCAATCCCATAACACACCCATCTTCCTCATCTTTGATTTCGTCCATCCATCCGTCCATTGGCCCTCTCCATTCCCAATCCTATCTTACACAAACTAGCCCACCATACCCTCGTACTCTACAGAAAGCAATGCCTTCTAAAAAACGCCCCTCTTCCGCTGATGTCGAAGACTATGATTCGGATGGCGGGTTTGTCGAGGATGCCCCTAGGTCTAAGAAGGTGAAGACTGCGACAAAGAGTAAGAGTAAAGATACTAGTACGGGTGAGGCGAAGAGTGCGGGTGGAGGACAGGTGGGGAAGGATGGGGATGTCTTTTGGGAGGTATGTATATTTTGATGCTGAGTGAGGCAATGGGGGGACGGGGTAGAAAGGG